>CAUYQU010007846.1:0-14741 GCA_963574635.1 Cheracebus regulus | reverse complement strand
TATGAAAGACATCCAGCTTATAGATAAGGCGGGCTCTGGGCGCTCACTGCAGCCACATTTTCAGGCTCTACTGATACCACTTTACTCGGCCTCTTATTAACAAAGGCATTTCTGGGTGTCCAGAGTCAGTCTCACCTTGCTTTAATACTATAGTTACATACTTAATGGGGAGAAGGTTACTAAAATGAAGAAGCCACGATAGAATCTGTTCAGCTCAAAAAGGCTAACGTAAAGCCTGAACAGCTTTTGGTCAGGGAAAAGGAGAGTTAGTTTTAGCTGGTGGAAAGCAGACTATACTTGCTCTATTGCCCAGGCTGGAGTGCAGTGGCATGATCTAGACTCACTGCAACCTGCACTTCCTGGGCTCAAATAATTCTCTTTTCTGTCTCCCAAGTAGCTGGAATTACAGGTGCCTGCCACCATGCCTGGCTAAGTTTTGTGTTTTTAGTAGAGAAGGGGTTTCACTATGTTGGCCAGGCTGGTCTCGAACTCCTGGACTCAAGCGATCTGCTGATCTCTGCTTCCCAAGAGCTGGGATTACAGATGTGATTCACCATGCCTGGCCAATTAATCATTTTTTTGACAAAATATTTGATGGCACACATAAAAAGATTTGTTTCCTTTTTGTAAATAATTCCTATGAGAAGAAAGCAAAGAATAATCTCCTGACACTATTGTAAAATATCTCTTTGCGTTTTTTTCCCTCTATTTTCCCTAGACACAGATACCTTATCAGAATGTTTTGGGGTCAAGTTTTTCCTTTGGAAACTTTATAGGGTGCTGTGTCTTCAGTCACCCTTTGCCTAGTCTGTTCTGCAGACCCTGTCTGATCAACAGATGAAATAAGCACTCAGACACAGGTATGCAGTGGAAGAGCAGCTAGGGCTGATAGTTGTATAGTCTCAGGCACGTTGGTTTGTAACTGAATTCTCTGTGCCTCTGTTTCTTATCTATAAAATGCAAATAATAACAGGGTTGTTTTGAGGGCTAAATGATTTGATAGATGTAAGGACCTTCTAATAGCTGCTAGCACCCATCAGCTAGCCACTACCACCACCACCAGAACAGCATAGGCAGTGTTAGAGAGAGGCGGCAGCCTGCACTCCACCTCTCAAGACGTGTGGAAAATAAAGGATTGGGTGAGTCACTGGGTTTGAGGAGAAGGAAGTAGCAATTGCTGTTGCCAGCTTTGTGCCTTAGGTAACTGGGTGCTGCCATGCTAAGATAGGAGGGAGAGCAGGGAGGGTGAAAGTTCAATTTTACAAAGTAATCCTTCCTTCAGAGCTAGCTTAACCTCTCCTTTGCCTTCTAAACACCCTCTGATCTGCTCTCTAAGAAGATTAAAACCCTGCTCTTTGTCAGCACCTGGCGGCGGGGGGCGGGGAGGCGGGGGCTTCAGCAGCTTGCACTTCACCATCAATTTGGAAATGAGATCAAGAAAAGGTCAGCCCTTTGAGAATGAAAGAATAGAAATTTAAAAACATGAAGAAGGTTATCAGAGTGGGAGGAGCAAAAGTTTTGTGAATGTCATGATGGTCAAGGTGTCATTAGACCAGGGCAAACCTGGTTTGATTCTGAGGCAGTTTTCATGTACACACAACAGCAGAACTACTGTTTTAAATCAATGTTTTTAGGCATGTCCCTGATAATCTGCATTTAAAACAAAGACTCTAAGTGATTCTTCTCATAAATCCAAAGCCTGAAGAGCTGTATCCCAGTCCCAGATCTAGCACTTAGTTGTGTGATTGAAGTCAAGGCACACCTAACTCTTCAGTAAGGTGTTTTGTTGTTGTTTGTTTCTGAGACAGAGTGTCGCTGTTGTTGCCCAGGCTGGAGTACAATGGCATAATCTCAGCTCACTGCAATCTCCACCTCCCGGGTCCAAGCGATTCTCCTGCCTCAGCCTCCTGAGTAGCTGGGATTACAGGCATGTGCACACCCAGCTAATTTTGTATTTTTAGTAGAAACGGGGTTTCTCCATGTTGGTCAGGCTGGTCTCGAACTCCTGACCTCAGGTGACCTGCCCGCCTCCGCCTTCCAAAGTGTTGGGATTACAGGCGAGAGCCACTGCGCCCAGCTTCAGTAAAGTTTTTTGTTGAATATTTATGAGAGGTTTAACAATGACTGGCTTACTTGATTCTCCCAACAACTTGGTAATTTGTCCAAAGACAATGGCAAGTGTAAGAATCAGGAATCTAGCCCACTTTTCTGTGCCTCAGTGACTCCCTCTGTGATGGGAGGATGCACGTATATCTGTGTCCATTTGTGCTGCTATAACAAAACATCTGAGACTGGGTAATTTATAGACAACAAGAATTTTTTTTTTTTAGGTGGAGTTTTACTCTTGTCATCTTGGCTGGAGTGCAATGGTGTGATCTCAGCTCACTGAAACCTCTGCCTCCCGGGTTCAAGCAATTCTCCTGCCTCTGCCTCCCGAGTAGCTGGGAATACAGGTGCCCGCACCACTCCTGGCTAATTTTGTATTATTAGTAGAGACTGGGTTTCACCATGTTGGCCAGCTGATCTTGAACTCCTGACCTCAAGTGATCTGCCTGCCTCAGCTTCCCAAAGTGCTGGAATTATAGGCATGAGCCACCGTGCCCAGCCGACAACAAGAATTTATTTCTCACAGTTTCAAAAGTTGGGAAGTCCGAGACCAAGGTGCTAACATTGGTGTCTGGTGAGGACAGCTCTGTTTCTAAGATAGTGCCTTATTGTGCATCCTTTGGAGGGGATGCATGCTGTGTCCTCACATGGTAGAAGGGACAGAAAGGCAAGAGAAAGCTTCTTTCAACCTTGAGCCCTTTTATAAGGCTACTGACCCCATTCATGAGAACAGAACCCTCATGACTTAATCACCTCTCAGAAGCCACGCCTCTTAAATTGTTGTATTGGGGATTATGTTACAACTGAATTTTGGAGGGGATACCATCATTCAAACCATAGCAACATGCAACACAGGGGTATTAAATTTCCTGCAATCACTTATTCCACTTTAAAATGACATGATTGTGTGTGTTGTTTTCTTTTTTAAAAAAACAAACCACAGTATGGATAAGGTCATTAAGTCATGAAAAACCTAAACAAGAATATAACATAAGAAATATCTCAGGTACCTCATAAATATATAGTCCTACTATGTACCCACAAAAATTTTTTAAATAAAAATTATTTAAAATACCATAAGAAAAATAAACATGGCAACATTTTGGAAATATCGGGTTTGACCATTTCTAGTCCTGTGGCCTATTTATCAATTATTGGGTTGGATTATTTTTGTGAAAACAGTTGCAATGACTAAAGATAAAATGTGTGTTGGGGGAGCCTGGCACAGTGTCTCACACCTATAATCCCAGCACTTTGGGAGACTGAAGAGAGTAGATTACCTGAGCACCTGAGACCAGGAGTTCAAGACCAGCCTGACCAACATGGTGAAACCTGGTCTCTACTAAAGATACAAAATTAGTTGGGCATGGTGGCTTGTGCCTGCAATCCCAGCTACTCGGGAGGCTGAGGCAGAATTGCTTGAACCCAGAAGGCAGAGATATTACAGTGAGCTGAGACCCTGAGATCATGCCACTGTACTCCAGCCTGGACAACAGAGTGGGACTCCATCTCAAAAAAAAAAAGAAGGAAGGAAGGAGAGAAGGAAGGAAGGAAGGAAAGAAAGAGAACTATCTTTGTGTATAGTATGTGTGTGAATGTTTTTATAAATACCTCTGATAAACTTGGAATTTGAGTTAATAATGAAAAAACAAAGACAATACAGCTTTCCTTGCTTGAGACTCTCAGCCATAATGAGGTAAAAAGGCACTTTAGCCTATACATATATCTTTTTTTAAGTTATGTTGCTGGTAGGACTCCAGACTCAGTACTTCCTCTTACAGCATCCAAGTACATCAGGAGCAGTGATGGCCCCAGGATCTAGGTTCAAATTGCAGTTCACCTACTTCCCTTGTGTGTATTCTTGAATGAATTACTCTCAGTAGTAGTTTTTAGTGTTTTTCTCCCTTTCTTGAAGGGTTATTATGAAGATTAAATGATATAATATAAATTAAATGCCTATCAAGATCTCCAGTGACTGTTGTTATCCTTCTTTGATGGGAACCCCTCTTTTACAACACAAATATTCTCAAAATGTGCCCAATGGCCATCCTGGTAATGCCCTTCAGAATTCTCTCCCTGAACATGTTCTGAGCAGTGGAAACAGGCGCCAGGAGTGAGAGCAGAAAACATGGGTTCTAAGCCTTACTTTACTTCTTGTGAGCACCATGATCTTGGACAAGTCATTGAACCTTTCTGCCTTCGTTTTTTCCATTTGAGGAGTGAACATAACTACACTGTCCTACCTAGATCACAATGTGAGCATTCATGTCCATAAAATTGAGATAATAAAAGACAAAATTCTCTACATGTGCTTGATATTATGGATAACACATCCAAGTTTAGTGGAGTTTAGTATGTTACACTACTCTAATGAAAACTATAATAAAGCTTTTTAAAAAAATCTTATACAATGCAAACGTGAAACTCATAATGAACCAAAGACCTAAATGTAAAAACTAAACCATTAAAATTCCTAAAAGAGCCGGGCGTGATGGCTCATGCCTGTAATCCCAGCACTCCAAGGCAGGCGGATCACAAGGTCAAGAGATCAAGACCATCCTGGCCAACATGGTGAAACCCCGTCTCTACCACAAATACAAAAATTAGCCGGGTGTGGTGTCACACACCTGTGGTCCCAGCTACTCGGGAGGCTGAGGTGGAAGAATCGCTTGAACCCAGGAGGCAGAGGTTGTAGTGAGTCGAGATTGCGCCACTGTACTCCGGCTTGGCGACAGAGCAAGACTCCATCTCAAAAAAAAAAAAAAATTCCTAAAAGAAAACATAGGTGTAAATCTTTATGACCTTAGATTAATCAACAGTTTCTCAGATATGACACAATCAACCAAAGAAAGTATAAATGGGACCTCATCAAAATTTAAAATGTGTGTGTTTCAAAGGACACTATCGAGAAAGTAGACAACTCTTAGAATGGAAGAATATATTTGCAAATCTTATATCTGATAAACACTTGTATCCAAAACATTTAAACACATTTAAAACTCTTATAACTTGATAATAAAAAGACAACCCAATTCAAAAATGTGCAAAGGATCTGAATAGACATTTCTCTACAGTAGATAAGTCAATAAGCACACAAAAGGCTGTTCAAGATCATTATTATTGGAGATCTACAAATCAAAACCACAATGAGATACACACCCACTGGGATAGCCATGATAAAAAAGACAGATAATAACAAGTGTTGGCAAGGATGTGAAGAAATCAGAACACTGTGTACTGCTATTGGGAATGTAAAACGGTGCAGCTGCTATGGAAAACAATATGGTGGTTCCTCAAGAATTTATACATAAAAATACTATATGATCCAGCAATTCTACTCTGAATATAAATACCCGAAATAATTAAGAGCAGAGACTCAAACAAATATTTGTACACTCATGTTCTTAGCAGTATTGCTTCACAATAGCCAAGAGTTGGAAGCAACCCAAGTGTTTATTGATAGAAGAATGGAAAAAGAAAATGTGGAATATAAATACAATGGAAAATTATTTAGTCTAAAAAAAAGGAAGAAAATTCTGTCATATATGAGGGGCCTTAAGAATGTTCATGGAAAATGCACATTATGAAAAAACTGGCCATGCACAGTGGCTCACACCTGTAATCGCAGCACTTTGGGAGGCTGAGGCAGGCGAATCACCTGAGGTCAGGAGTTCAAGACCAGCCTGGCCAACATGGCAAAACCCCGTCTCTACTAAAAATACAAAAATAAGCTGGGCGTGGTGATGGCCGACTGTAATCCCAGCTACTCACTTGGGAGGCGGAGGCAGGAGAATCACTTTAACCTGGGAGGTGGAGGTTGTAGTGAGCTGAGATGGCATAACTGCACTCCAGCCTGGGCAACAGAGTGAGACTCTGTCTCAAAAGAAAAAAGAAAAAAATGAAAAACTATGCATGGATTCAAAAGTTTTTTGCACCAAAATAAACTTGTACTTACTTGTTATAACATGTCTAAATGGGATCTAGTCTGAAACACTAAGAAGGATAAGAGATCAGTTTGATTTTTAGAGCAAAATAAATTCTGCTAAAATTGAAATAAGAACAAACATCAATGGTGAAGCTTGATAGTGGACAAATGGAAGTTTTATGGTGAAGCTTGGGTGGAAGAATGGTGAAATCACTGATGCTCTTAAAGCAAACTAAACGTGGCCTGAAAAGGACTCCGTACTTCTATATTTGAATCCTTATGGATGAACTGTAACCTAACTTAATAGGTAGATGAGATTGAAAATTTAACTTAGGAGTATGTGCCTGTAACAATCGCTGAGTCTTGGCCAGTCCCAGCAGACATACTTCAACCACTGATACACTGCTGAGTGTTCAAACTGTGCTCAAATAAGGCAAATGCCAACCTGTAGCCAATCCAGTGGTTTCTATACTTCACTTCTGCTTTCTGTACATCACTTTTTTTTGTCTATAAATTTGTTCTGACCATGAAGCACCGCTGGAGTCTTTCTGAATCTGCTGTGATTCTGGGGGCCGCCCAATTTGCGAATTGTTCATTGCTCAATTAAACTCCTTTAAATTTAATTAGGCTGAAGTTTTTCTTTTAACAGTGCTTGCAAAAAGTTTATGAGGATGATGCCCCAAAGAAATCAGCAGTTTACAAATAGATAGCTCATTTTAAGAGAGGATAAGACGATGTTGAAGATGAAACCTGAAGCGACAGAGCATTCACATCAATTTTCAAGGAAAAAAATTAACCTTATTTGTGCCCTAATTGAAGAGGATCATTGATTAACAGCAGAAAGAATAGCCAACATCATAGATAGCTCAATTGGCTCAGCTTACACAATTCTAACAGAAAAATTAAAGTTGAGTGAACTTTTCACGTGATGGATGCCAAAACAGTTGCATTCAGATCAGCTGCAGACAAGAGAGCAGAGCATTTTTTGTTTGTTTGTTTCCATGTCAGACAGGTAATGTGCGATGTTGTAACAAGGTTCAAGGGTGGTACATCTCACACATGAGCATGAACACCCAATCACCATGCTCAGGAGCTACAGAAGGATTGAGAAGAGCTTTCAATGGAAATTTTAAACAAGTGGGATCAGGAGTCTGAAGCACTTCCTTGAAGAATTATAATAGGAGATGAGACGTGGCTTTACCAGTATGATCCTGAAGACAAAGCACAATCAAAGCAATGGCTACCAATAGGTGGAGTGGTCCAATCACAGCAAAAGTGGACCAGTCAAGAGCAAAGGTCACAGCAACAGTTTTTTTTTTGGATGCTCAAGGTATTTTACTCATTAACTCTCTGGAGGGCCAAGGAATGATAACATCTGCTTATGATGGGAGTTTTGAGAAAGTTAGTCAAAGCTTTAGCAGAAAATGCTAGGAAAATCTTCACTGGGGAGTCCTTCTCCACCACAACAATGCTCCTGTTCATTCCTCTCATCAAAAAGGGTAATTGTACAAACACGAGTTTCAACAGGCTGGGTGCGTTGGCTCATGCCTGTCATCCAGCACTTTAGGAGGCGAAGGCGGGTGATTTGCTTGAGCCCAGGAATTAGGGACCAGGCTGGGCAACATGGTGAAACCCTATCTCTACAAAAAATAGCCAGACGTGGTAGCGCGTGCCTGTCATCCCAGCTGCTCTGAAGGCTGAGGTGGGAGAATTGCTTGAGGCTGGGAGGTAGAGGTTGTGGTGAACCGTGATTGTGCCACTGCACTCCAGCCTGGGCCACAGAGTGAGGCCCTGCCTCAAGAAACAATGAAATAAATAAGAATTTCAAAAGGAAATCATTAGGCATCCACTTTACAGTCCTGGTTTGCCTCCTTCTGCCTTCCTTTCATTTCCTAATCTTTTAAAAAATCTTAAAAGTACATCTATTTTTCTTCATTTAAAAATGTAAAAGAGACTGCACTGACATGGTTACATTCCCAGGACCCTCAGTGCTTTAGAGATGAACTAAATGGCTGGTATCATTGCTTACAAAAGTGTCATGAACTTGGTAAAGTCTATGTTGAGAAATAAAGTTTTTATTTTTTATTTTAACTTTTTTGACAATTATTTAAGATCTTTATTAACAGGTGCTTGCAGTTTGTTGACTTTTTTGAAAAAACACCACATTGTAAACTTTTATGACAAATTTAAAATGAAGTTCTTAGGTCTCAACCTGCCAGATATGAAAAATTTAAAAATCTTTAGAGGCATACAGAGAAAAGCCCGACTTTTTTTCTTTTAAGAAAATCACATTTATTATTACCAAAAAGAGATGTCTTTAGGAAAAAAAAATTTTTTTAAATCCATGCTGCACAGATAATGAAGATAGTTCTAGTAATTGGTCAGCAGCAAAAAGCAAACACGTAATGTCTTCAGCTCCTATCTTTTGTTCATTTCTTATTGCTGCAGTTTCACATTCATTTCTTCTTGTCGTATGACTAAAGGGGATGATAGTAGAGATGGCAAGCTGGCATTTACTCAGGCCCACCCTGCTCAGTCTTGGACATGGGCAAATTCTCAGCTGCTTTTGTCTTTTTGCCATCTTGTGGTTTAGGGTTTTCTGGGTCTCCCCGTGGGCACGGACACTGCTGCTGACCTGGGGTCTCATCTCATTGTTTTTTTTATGCCCTTCATCACCATCCCCTCTAGGCTGTCTTTGGTGAGAAGGGCCCCAGCGGAATCATGACCTATAGCCACATGCATATCCTGCCTCACCCTGGCTGCCAGCACCCTCCATCACTGCTCCCTGCACAGGAGAGCGAGAACTCTGTGCTCCACGCCCATAGGGTCTGTGCAGGCAGTAAGGCAGGAACTGCTCCTGAGGAAGGGCCGGTCTTATTGGGCCTGGCCTTTGGGAGCACTCTCCCATCCTTCCTTCTTTTCCCCACGCTGACTATTCTGGTAATTCTGTTGGTAATTGTGTGGAGGACCCCCAGGACGTGGATAGCTTCTATAATGGATACGGCCTGCTCCATGTTTACTGCCCTGCGCCGGAACTCCACCAGGGCCTGTGACATCTGCTGCCACCACACCCTTTTCTCCTTCAACATCAGACTCAGTCTCTCCAGCTCCTACACTGCCAAGGTACTTCCTGGGGTTTTTTTTTTTTTATGGCAGATCCGTTTCTTACACTGAACCATTTTCCTGTTCCCAAAATCTTTGCCATGACCTTCTTGTCCCTACCCACAGGACTGTGGATGTCAGGCCGATGAGGCCAGTACTCCCTGGGCAGCCAAGTCTGGTGGTAAAGGTGTGGCTGCTCTCAGGGCTCTTTAGGGTATGCTGTCAGCTCCCGATGAAGCTTTATTATTATTATTATTTTGAGACAGGGTCTCACTCTGTTGCTTAAGCTGAAGTGCAGTGGTACAATCATAGCTCACTGCAGCCTCAACCTCCCTGGCTCAAGGAATCTCCCATTTCAGCCTCCCCAGTAGCTGGGAATACAGATGTGCAGCACCACACCCAGCTAATTTTTTTTTTTTTTGAGACGGAGTTTCACTGTGATGCCCAGCATGGAGAGCAATGGTGCAATTTTGGCTCACTGCAACCTCTGCTTCCAAGGTTCAAGTGATTCTCCTTCCTCAGCCTCCTGAGTAGCTAGAATTACAGGCATGCACCACCACGCCCAGCTAATTTTTGTAATTTTAGTAGAGATGGGATTTCACCATGTTGGCCAAGCTGGTCTTAGACTCCTATGCTCAAATGATCCTCCCACCTTGGCTTTCCAAAGCGCTGGGATTACAGGTATGAGTCACTGCACCAGCCTTAAAAACAAAAAACAAACATTTAATTCAATTTTTCCATGAACTTCTTGACATCTGCTTGTACTACAGCATGAATCAATCTTGAAGATTTTATGCTAAGTGAAATAAGCCAGTGAAATAACACATAAGGAGAAACACTGTATGACTCCACTTATGTGAGGAAACTAGAGTTCTCAGATTCATAGAGAGAAAGCAGAATGGTACTTGCCAGGGTTAAGGGGGAGAGGAGTAGGGAGTTACTGTTTAAGGGATACAGAGTTTCAGTTTTGGATGATGAAAAACTTCTGGAGAGGGTTGGTGGTGATGGTTTCACAACAATGTGAATGTACTTACCGCCACCGAACTGTACACTTCAAATGGCTAAAATGGTAAATATTACGTTATGTACATTTTATCACAGGCAAAATTTCATATTACACAAAGATTACAAGTATGATTTTAATTACTAAATATATTTGCATAGATTAAGCTCAGAACAAAAGATATCCAATGTTTACAGTGATTATCTCTGGGTGATAGAGCCGTGGATGCTTTTAATGTTCTCTATATCTGTATTTATAACAGAGAAATTATAAGTAGTAAATTGTATACAATTATGGACAGTAAATTTTTTTTTTATTTTTTATTTTATTCTTTTGAGACAGAGTTTCACTCTTGTTGACCAGGCTGGAGTGCAATGGCTCGATCTTGGCTCACCGCAACCTCCACCTCCCAGGTTCAAGTGATTCTCCTGCCTCAGCCTCCCAAGTAGCTAGGATTACAAACATGTGCCACCACGCCCAGCTAATTTTGTATTTTCAGTAGAGACAGGGTTTCATCATGTTGGTCAGGCTGGTCTCGAACTTCCGATCTCAGGTGATCCATCTGCCTCAGCCTTCCAAAGTACTGGGATTACAGGTGTGAGCCACCATGCCCAGCCTCAGTAAAATATTTTTTTATTACTTTTGCCAGTAATGCATCCCCAAAATATTTTGTATTATCTTTTTCTTTTTTTGAGACAGTTTCACTCTTGTTGCTCAGGCTGGAGTGCAATGGCACAATCTTGGCTCACTGCAACCTCTGCCTCTCAGGTTCAAGCAATTCTTCTGCCTCAGCTTCTCCAGTAGCTGGGATTACAGGTACCTACCACCACGCCCAGCTAACTTATATTTTTGGTAGAGACAGGGTTTCACCATGTCAGCCAGGCTGGTCTCCAACTCCTGACCTCAGGTGATCTGCCACCTCGGCCTCCCAAAGTGTTAGTTTTACAGGTGTGAGTCATCATGCCTGGCCTTGTATTACTTTTATAATAAAAGCAGGCATTGAAAAATGTGGTAAAGGAGGGGAACAACAGACACTTGAGGGTGGAGAGTGGGAGGAGGGAGCAGATCAGAAAAAATAACTGTTGGCTACTAGGCTTAGTACCTGTTTGATCTGTACAAAATAATCTGTACAGAAATAATCTGTACAACAAACCCCCATGCCATGTGTTTACCTATATAACAAACCTGCACAGATACCCCTGACCCTAAAATAAAAGTTAAACAAAAAGAAAAAAGTGATATATCATACAATAAAATATTATTCAGCCATAAAAAAGAATGAAGTACTGGTAAATGCTGCAACATTAATGAAGCTTGAAAACATCATTCTAAGTGAAAGAAGTCAGTCATAGAAGATTACATATTGTATGATTCCAGTCATGTGAAATGTCCAGAAAGGGCAAATTCATGGAGAGAAAGAGCAGATTAGTGATTGCTGGGGCTGATGGGAGTAGGTACAGAGGTGGGGGATGAGGAGTGACTACTAAAGAGTGCAGAGTTTCTTTCTCTCTTCTTCTCTCTTTCTTTTTTATAGACAAGGTCTTGGTTGCTGTTGCTCAGGCTGAAGTATAGTGGCCTGATCATAGCTCATTGCAGCCTAGAACTCTTGGGGCTCAAGCAATCCTTCTGCCTCAGCCTCTGGAGTAGCTGGGACTACAGTGTGGGCCACCATGCCTGGCTATTTTTTTTTTTTTTTTGGTAGAGACAGGGATCTCATCATGTTGCCTATGCTGGTGTCAAACTCCTGGCCTCAAGGGATCCTCCTGCCTCAGCTTCCCAAAGTGCTAGAGCCACCACGCCCAGCCCATCATACAAGGTTTCATTTTGGGGTGATGAAATGTCCTAAAATTGGCCAGGCATGGTGGCTCACGCCTGTAATCCCAGCACTTTGGGAGGCCAAGGTGAGTGAATCACCTGAGATCAAGAGTTTGAGACCAGCCTGACCAATATGGTGAAACCATTAAAAAAAACCATAAATAACTAAAAATACAAAAATTAACCAGGCATGGTGGCAGGCACCTGTAATCTCAGCTACTCAGGAGACTGAGGCAGGAGAATCGCTTGAACTCAAGTGGCGGAGGTTGCAATGAGCCGAGATTGTGCCACTGCAGCCTGGGCAATAGAGCGAGACTTCGTCTCAAAAAAAAAAAAAAAAAGAAGAAAAAAAAAAAAAAAAGAAAATGTCCTGAAATCAACGGTCATAATGGCCACACAACTCTGCATACAGTAGTCCCTACTTCTCCACAGTTTCTCTTGCCATGGTTTCAGTTACCCATGAACAATTGAGGTCCTAAAATAGATGAGTATGTACAATAAGATATTTAGAGACAGAGTTACAATATACATACTGTATATGTATGTATACAAACGTATACTGTAACTTTTATTACAGTATACATTTGTTACAGTATATTGCTGTGATTGTTCTATTTTATTATTTTTTTGAGACAGAGTGTCACTCTGTCATCCAGGCTGGAGAGCAGGGGAGCAATCACGGCTCACTATAGCCTGGACCTCCCCAGTCTCTGGTGATTTTCCTAACTTCAGCCTCCACAGTAGTTGGGACCACCGGCATGTACCACCATACCTGGCAATTTTTGCATATTTTACAGAGTTGGGGTTTTGCCACGTTGCCCAGGCTGGTCTTGAACTCCTGGGCACAAGCAATTCACCTGCCCCGGCCTCCCAAAGTGCTGGGGTTACATGCGTGAGCCACTGTGCCTGGCCTGTTCTATTTTATTATTAGTTATTACTGTTAATCTCTTACTGTGCTAATTTACAAATTAAACTTCATCGTAGGTATGCATGTATAGAAAAAACAGTATATGTAGGATTCAGTACTATCATCAGTTTCAGGCATCCACTGCGTGTCTTGGAATGTATCCTGCAGGGTTAAGTGTGAAGTTTAAGTATATACTAAAAACTATTGAATTGTACATTTTAAATAGGTGACTTGTGGTAGTGAAGTATAACTCAATAAAGGTGTTGCAAGGAAAATCTTGTTTCCAGACTTAAGGTTTTCTTCCCATCTAAAGTCTTTGGTAGTCATTTTGTACCAGACCCCTTCCTAGGTCACTTAATGAAGATGTGAAGTCAAAGAGGCACTCTGCTGAGCAATTTTATTTATTTATTTTTTGAGAAGGGTCTTACTCTGTCGCCCAGGCTGGAGTGCAGTGGCACAATCACAGATCCTGTAGCCTCAACCTCCCAGGCTCAAGCCACATCCTCCGACCTCACACTTCTGAATAGCTGGTACTACAGGGGCACAATACTACACCAGGCTAACTTTTATATTTTTTGTAGAGACAGGGTTTCGCCATGTTGCCCAGGTTGGTCTAGAACTCCTGAGCTCAAGCAATCCGCCCTCCTCAGTCTTCCAAAGTGCTGGGATTAAGGCATGAGCCACCCTGCTTGCTGGGGAATTTTAAATGATACACCTGTTTTAGTCCAAGGAGCAGGATTAAAAGGTTTTTTTTGGCTGAGTGCAGTGGCTAATGCCTGTAATCTCAGAACTTTTAGAAGCAGAGGCGTGTGGGGTTCGTTCCCCCTTTTTTATTTTTTAAATGCAACTCAAATAATTTGAGCTGCAATTGTTGGAGGGAGGAGATCACAAGGTGAAAGAGGACTGGCAAAAGGAAAATTAAAAGGAGGACACATGCTTCTATGCCTATTAGAGATGACAAGAAAGGGATATGAAACCCATGAGTCCAAGAAGACAAGGTGTTCACTATATCTCTAGCAATGGAATTATCCACTGGCAAATCTTTACGCGAGATGTCAATAGCATAAATTTGCTGATGTAGTCTTATAACATCTAAAGACAAATTATTGTGGGTCCATATGCCTTGTAGATGTGCCTTAATTAAAGGCCACTGCCACTCAGTGTCATTGTAAGGAGTGTTGATCACACATATAGACTTAAAGTCTACATGGCATTGCAATGTCATACGGGTTTGCATATTATAAAGTTTATCACCTAAAATAGTTAGTTTCTTCTAATGCATTTAACTTTGTTTCCAATTTTTTATCAATATCCATTTGTGTTCCCATAGCAACAGAAATATTTCTAGCTAAATGATTAACATGCACAGCATTCTGTACGCTGTTAGCAAGACTAGCCGCTGCAGTGGCAGCAGTTGCCACAATGCTTACAATGGCCAAAATACTAGCAATTAGCAAGCCAATAAATCGTTTGGGCCTAATCATAAGGTCTCTCATTTGATTAAGTGCTTGTAAGGCTTTTTCGTCATACCAAGGGCCAGAAATATTAACAGGAAGCATAACATAAGGTGGTTGGTGTACAATCAAAATAACAGGAGTAGGGAAAACAGTAGAATCAAGACAATTTGTAAGAGTACAAGCAGAACAAGTGACTGAGTAATGTCCATTATTTTCTGCAATTTTGATGTCCCCATAGAGGAGGGCATAAGGAGAAGCAACACAAGCTTGAACATATACAGTTCGCTGAGCGGGGTAAGTGGTACTCCTAAATCCGGCACGAACAAAGCTTGGTATAATAGCTGTAAATAACTTCCAAAGTGAGGAATGAACATGACCAGAGGGTGTAGTAAAGATAGGAGTACTCCATCCCCCAGGCACTTCATG
>CAUYQU010007845.1:0-14851 GCA_963574635.1 Cheracebus regulus | reverse complement strand
TTCATCCCCTATTCCTTCCTGTCTCCATTGTTAAGCACAATTATTGGCATAAAAGAGGTTTTTAATACCCATTTTTAGACTGTATTCTAGCCTGGGCAATAAAACAAGAATCCCATTCTCTCTCCCTCTTTCTCTTCCTTTCTTTCATTCTTTTTTTCTTTTTCTTTTGCTGTGTCTTTCTTTCTCCTTTTCTCTCTTTTTCTAAAATCTCTTCCTCTTTCTCTTTCATTTTTTTCTTTCTTTTGCTGTTTCTTTCTCTTTTTCTCTCTTTTTCTAAAAAAAAAAAAAAACGAATAGTTGTTTTTGGTGTTTTATTCTGCTTAGCACATTATTGACTCTGTTTCTCTTTACTTCTTTTCTATTGTTTTATTTTTGTTAACATTAGATGTATTTCTCAATTGTATTGTTTGCCAAATTCTAGTCTGTCCATTCATTTTCAAAAGAGGAAGTTTATTGCAAGTTGTTTTCATGGCTGAACCTTGTCAAATGAGATGAGTGAATTTCACAAAAACTTACATAACTGTTACAATTATTTCATTGTGGGACTCCACAAACAACAGATTTACGGGCTTTTTATTTGGGACTCTTGGATAACTCCACTGGGGAATCCTCTAAGCATCTGCCCAGGGCAGGGAGGAAAGAAAAAATCTTATGAAAGACTCTGGTATATGAATGGAGGAACGAGGCTGGAGCTGCTGGTGGACTTACTATGAACCATGTGGCCTTTCACATCTTCCTCCTGTTTTCAGTCCACCACCACCACCCTATGGTATATTCATGCTTGGTGTCCAGAACTCAGTAACCCCTCTGCTTTAGTTTCTTCAAAGAGTAGACTTACCTTTCTTACCAGGGATGGATTACATTAATCATCAAGATAAAATTGGTAGAGGAGTGGATTTGTCTTCTGCTTACACAGTACATCAACCAACTTTCCTTTCAATCATCACTTTCATGTTTCAGGATGGCTGGTGCCTCTACTCTCTGGAACTGGCCAAGATTCCACAGCTAGTATCTCCTTGCATCCCCTTTTCATCATCTTCTTTAGACACTTAGCAATCTGCTTTCAGTACTTTGCTCATTTATTCAACACTGTACATTTGTTCTCCAGCTTCCAAAAAAGTTAGTGCCATCTCTTGTCAGTGATTAGCATCACTAATGTTCTTGTTATCTTTGATGATTTATACCTTTTACATCTCCTGTCATTTTCATGAAGATTTGTGAACAGGAAAAAGTGCATGTCTTTTAATCCATTATATTTCACTAGATGTTCATTAAGTTTAAAAACAAGAGCTCTGTGGTCAAATCAGTTTGGGAAACCTACACTGGATGATTCCTTAACCTTTTCAGCTCTAAATGTCTTCTCTGAAGAGAAAGTTAAATAATAATTTAACTATGAGGAAACGTTTCACTCAAAACCACAGCTGTGACAAGATTAAATCAATCAATATCTAAATTGGTATTCCCTTGTGGAAAGAGAAAGGCAGTAATGGTTCCAATCCGAAACTGAATAAAAAAGTGAGATTTGACCTGCCAACATGGACATGCCATAGGGCTGTGTCAAATGTCTTCTACAAATACAAATACAATAAATATGGGATTTGGCTTGCCTTAGCCAAGTATAGTGGATAATTTGAAATGCTACTTAATGCATTGATTACTTGATATGTGCTTTCTTGAAGACTCTACTTTGGAGACAGGACCCTTATTAGAGTTGGCTTTGAGACACAGGAGCTAAATACTTTAACATGGTGAGAAGTGTTAGTTACATTGTGCTGCCTTCAAGAGTGATCCAAGCAACAAAACAGACAAGATTTTTGGAGAAAATGTATCCATTTTTCTGAGTGCAATTTACTCACACCATGGCTAATGTGGCTAATATAAAAAACAGAAATAAGTAAAAAAGAGAGATTTTTAAAATGTCTTGTGATAAGAGTATAACACATTCTTTTATACTTTTTTGGCTGATTTAGAACTTGGTGTGGGGAAATCTTTGCTTTAATAGACACTACATGTATACTGCCATTTTTTTCCACCGATGTATTTCAGCTCAAACCTCCCTATTTATTTAAGGCATTGGTTCCAGGTAATGCCACTTAAAATTTCTGAAATGCATTCAGCCAAATACCCGTTTTCAGCAAAAACGCCAGGCTCAGCACAAATCCTGTCAGTTGCTTTTGCTGCTGTTCTCGATAGAAAAGAAACATGGCTGTAAAGAAGTCAGTTTTGCGTGCCTGGTGGTTTTGCAAGCTCTCGTATATTCGGCATCCTCATCATAAATATCGCTGATAAAATTATCCTCAACTTAAAGAGAAGCCACAGTGGAAAAACTTGAATTTGGCCAAAAAAGACACATTTCTTACCTCCTTTTAATTTAATCTGGGAGTAAAGCAGATAGAAAAGAATAATTTAGAGGAAATAATGCAGTCAAAGGAGTCTTAGACCACCAAGTGAGAGAGGATGAAATCTAAATAGCTTCCTCTGCATCAGGAGGGGTCATTTGATACAGTAAAATCTTTTTAAAAAGCTTATAAAGAATGTCTCTGTATTTCTTTTTAGGCCATTTAAAAAAAATATGTAACATTCCATCTGCTAAACAGAGTTCAAATCTGACTTTCAGAAAACACAATAGGCAGAAATGCACATATATTACAATGTATAAAACACTGAGATTTTAGTTCTATAAACCATGAGAGCAGTAATGTAAATAGGGATTTTTAGGGAGTCAACATTCAACCCAAAGTTGTTACATCGGCTAGCATTGCACACATATCCTGAAGTCAGGTTTCACCTAAGGTCTTTTCACATATATTCCCAAACATAAGGTATAGATGTATTGTACTAGATCTCTGCTGGCACCATTGCTTGTTGTTGAGAAAAGCGGTGGTAGGCAACTCCTTGTACCGCAGTTTCCGTGCTACATATTATGGAATCCTGCCAAGCCAAGCAGAACGACTGGCCTAGGATTTGGTTTTCAAGAGAAATTCAGCTGTCTACAGGATCTACGGGCTGGTAAAAGCCTGTGAGAGAGCTTAGTAGTAGTAGTGGGATTTGAATTATTTGTGGACAAATAAATGGTTTCCACAGTAGTGGGTCAGGACTGTCAGTGTTGCCACAGAATGTCAGGTCGCTGTACACATGTGTTCCCCATGCTCACTCAACACAATGCTGGCCTTCCCACCTATATGAAGCAGGTTCAGGGCACCTTAGGAGCTGCTTATAATGGCAATCGAGATCTCTAATACTCTTGCTGCTCAATATCCAGTGGGCATGATGTGGCTCACTGCAGCCTTATATTCCCAGGCTCAAGCAATCCTCTGGCCTCAGCTGTGACTACAGGAAATCACCACCACATCCAGCTAATTTTTACTCTTTTTGTAGAGACAGGGTTTTCCTATGTTGCCCAGGCTGATCTCAAACTCCTGGACTCAAGCAATCTGCTTACCTCAGCCTCCCAAAGTGCTGGGATTACAGGCATAAGCCACCATACCGCAAATAACTTTTTTTTTCAGGTGTGGAAGAAATGTCTAGTTTCTATATTTTATTTAAACAAGATTTGCTTGAAACTCTAAATCTTTATCCTGCCACATAATAGGAAATTCAGCCTACCGTCAACGGTTTTCTTCCTCTCTCAAGGTTCTGCAGTGGAGAGATGTGCAGACATTGAAATGCTTTAATGTCGCTGGTGAGAATGTCAAATGTTTCAGCCACTTTAGAGAACAGTTTGGCAGGTCCCCAAAAAGTTAAACATGGAACCACCACATAACCCAGTAATTTGACTTCTGGGTGTATATTCTCAAGGGAATTGAAAACATATGTCCACATAAAACCTTGTACACAAAGGTTTATAGCAGCATTATTCACAATATCCACAAAGTGAAAACAATCCAAGTGGCCATTAATTGATGAATAAACAAAATGTGGTCCAGCTATACAAAATTATATTGATTGACCATAAAAAGGGAATGAAGTAGTGATTGTGCTATTACATGGATGAACCTTGAAAACATTATGCTACATGAAAGAACCCAGACATAAAAGGTCACATATTATATGATTCCATTTCTATGAAATGCCTAAAACAGGTCAATCTAGAGACTGAAAGTAGATGAGTAGTTGTCAGGTGCAAGACGGAGGAAGGAACAGGGAGTGACTGCTAATGTGTGTGGAGTTCCTTTTTAGAGTGATGAAAATATTCTGGAACTAGATAGTGATGGTGGTGCACAACTTTGTGAATATACTAAGGACTACTGAATTGTCATCTTAAAATGGTGAATGTCATTATTATTTTAATTTCTTGATAATTTAAAAAGAATGGCTGGGTGTATGGTTCATACCTGTAATCTTAGCATTTTGAGAGGCCACACCAGGAGGAATACTTGAGACCAGGAGCTTGAAACCAGCTTGGGCAATATAGTAAGACCCTGTGTCTACAAAAATGAAAGTAAAATATTTAGCTAGGCATGGCAGTGCTTGCTTATCGTCTTAGTTACTTGGGAGGTTGACAGGGAAGATTGATGAGCCCAGGAGGTTGAGGCTGCGTGAGCTGTGATCACACCACTGCACTTCAGCCTGAGTGACAGAGGGAGATTCTGTCTCTAACAGATAAAAAGGAAAAAGAAATAAGTACATATATACATACACCAACCAACCCACACACCCATCCCTGCCATTGAGCTCTCAGGCCTCAGTCCACACAGGTTCTGCTGACATGCACCCAAGCTGTGAGGCCAGATTGTCCTGTGTGTCTGTCTGTCTTGGTCTCCGTACCCTGGGCACAGAGTCTAGCCTTCCTGTGGGTACCATGCAGCCTCTTCGCCTGGAAGGCTCTCATATCCAGGGAGCTCTGCCAGGGTTAGGTCTCGGTCCTCACCATGCATACATTCCAGATCGCCTTCCCCTACACATCATCTGGGAATATTCCTTTTCTCCCTCTTCATCATTTATACATTTTCTTAAATTTTTAAATTGAGTTTTTTTAAAAAAAATGTTATTTCACTACTTTTATTCTTCTAGAAGACATTTTGTTATAAACTTGCATCTGTTATTTAAAATCTTTTCAACATTTTGTAAAAAAGAAGTGAATAAGATACTTATACACACAAAACTAGCTCTGCAAAGAGATATATACAAGAACATGCATTAAGAAAAGTGGGAAGGCAAAATGGTGGAAGAGACTAATGAGTATTTTACATTTGTGAGCCAGGGGAGACCATGATGAAAGTCTGGAGAAGCAAAAGTATCGTTAATTTACAATTCTACATTAACATTAAAAGGACATGGCATTAGGCCTCTGTGAAACAGAGCCAGCAGTGGTAGACAGCAGAATGGCCCTTCAAGGTAGCTATGTTCTAATTTCCAGAACCTGGGAACATTACCTCATATGGCAAAAGGACTTTGTGATGTAATTAAAGTTAAGAATCTTGACATCAGCAGGCATGGTGGCTCACTTCTGTAATCCCAGCACTTTGGAAGGCTGAGACAGGAGATCACTTGAGGTCAGGAGTTCCAGAACAACCTGGCCAACATTGCGAAACCCTGTCTCTACTAAAAATACAAAAGATATATTAGCAGGGCGTGGTGGTGGACACCTGTAATCCCAGCTACTTGGGAGGCTAAGGCAGGAGAATCACTTGAACCCAGGAAGCAGAGGTTGTGGTGAGCTGAGATTGCACCACTGCACTCCAGCTTGGCTGACAGAACAAGATTCCATCTCAAAAAAAAAAAAAAAAAAAAAAGAGATGATTCTGGATTATTTGTTAGCCCAATGTAGTTACAGGGATTCTTACAAGAGGGAGGCAAAGGGAGATTTGATTATAGAAGAGGAGAAGGTAATATGATGGAAGCAGCATTTAAGGTGATATGCTTTGAAGATGATGAAGGGGCCAAAGGCCAAGGAGTATGGGCAGCTACTAGAAGCTGAAAAAGGCAAGGAAACACGTTCTTTTTGCAGATCCTTCTGAAGGAACAAACCTTGGTGGAACCTTCACCTTAGCTCAGGGAAGCCGATTTTGGACTTCTGACCTCCAAAGCCATAAGAGAATAAATTTATATTTTAAACTTACAGTAATTTGTTATCACAACAAGAAAAAAACGAATACATCAGCCCAAGCTGAGCCTTAAAGGGCCTAATCAAGAGCACGAGCCACAAATGCTGACAAATTATTTCTCCCAGATTCAGTAGCCAGGTTTTTTTTTGTTGCTGTTTTTCACACACAGGGGACAATCCAATTTGTGGTGTTGGGTAGTCAGAGAAACTTGAAGATGCTCACTGCTTGTTACTAAAACTCCCTGCAATGCTGCAGCAGAAACAACACCAAATGATGTCAGTTCTATAAAAGACATGGGTTCTAGAAGAAGACAGGGGTCAAAGTCATGTCAAGAAGAAAGGTAGAAGTGTGGTAATTCTGTTGGAAAAGTGCAACCTTTCCTGAACAGTATTTAAAATGTTCATTTGACTATTTTGTTTTTCTACCATGCCATGTGGAAATAACGTGAGACCATTTATTTATCTGTAGCCTTGGAGCTTCCTGAAAATTGCCAGAGCCTAGAGATAATAAATGATAGAGCTATTTCATCTGAAATGGATATGATGGAGACAGTTAAACAGTTAACAGGAAAGAATAAGGTTCATACACCAATGTGTAAGTTTATAGAGAGAAGCTGAAACAAAAATATCAAATCTCAGTTTCTTTTTTTAAACTTTTTGTACTTAAGAATGTCCTTTACTGTCTTAATTTGTCTGTAGTTTTCAAGATACTTGGGAAAAGAAAGAATGGGTAGTGTCCTTTTCCCCTAAAATACAGATGTGTCTGAATTATCTCCTCCTATTCTTTTTGTGGGTGTTGGGGTGTTAGTACCTAGAAGAAAAAGAAAAGTTCAACCTCATTTGAATACTGAAGTTTGGCCTCCCCACATTAGGAAATGACATTTTAAGTCATCCTAATGTCTTCTTCACCATAATTTTGGCAGGTTGGCCGTGTGGCCTCCACTCTCATCCTGAGACCTGCCTGCTTTTTGTTGTCAGAAAGACCTCTGAAAGTTGACTGACAGATCAAAGAGGATACAACAGTTTTGCTTCATTTATCTGAATGAAGCCATGTGTGCAATATGGATAAAACATACAGTCAATATAAGAAGTCTACCAGAATGTATTTCCAAGTGGTGCTTTTCCTTCCAGATAGTCATAGTACGTGGCTGACAACGTACTCAGATGACGCTATTACTCAAGACACGTTGGAACACTTCTTTGGGGAGAAACCATCACTAGAGGAAATGTGGCAGGGACATTGCTATGTTCTCACCAAATATCATTTTCTTTTCTTCTCACTTACACAGCCAAACAATATTTCCCAACTTCCTGTGCAACTAGCTGGGGGCATAAGACCGAGTTCTGGCCCACAGAGCGTGGGCAATGTGATGTCTGCCACTTCCAGGCCTAGTCCCCCAAATCTCCTACAGAATTTTTCAGGCTCTCTCTTCTGTCTATTACTAGCTGAATGCAAAGTGTTCAATACAGAACTCCGAGGACCTAGAAGATATCAGAGGCACTACTGTAAAGAAGCTTGGATCCCTGAATGGCTATATGGAGCAGAGCCTTCCTACAGGCCTGCACTGGATGGTGACATTAGTGAGAAATAAATCTTTACTGTGTTGAGTCACAGGTTTATGTTATAACTGTACTAATGAAGTCATTAGTTACATAAAGATAATAATTTCATGACTTTATATATTTGCACTATAGTTTTTGATATACAGAGAAGTCCCAAATCTTCTCTGCCCCTATTGACTAGACTTTCTTCTGAAATTATTTTTTTAAGCAAATCTATCTTAAGGATGAAGAGTTACCACCTCCTTCCCAAAACTAATACTTGCTACAAAGGCAATTGAATAAAAAGAAGAATTCAAATGACCACCTGATAATTAGTAGCACAACTGAAATAGATCTACAGCTTTTTCAAGGATCATCTTTCAAGCCAACAGTGCTCATTTGAATTTATGGGAGAGATTATAAACAATTGTAACAAAGAATGCAAGCCATGGAACTACTGAAAAATAATATTTCTAAATGATTAATATTTCAATAATTACAGAATTCTAATAATTGAAGCATGATTTGGTTTTTTTAAGTGGTATAAGGTGATGGTGTGATCTTTCGGTGAAATTAGGGTAGCTGGTCCCCAGTATAAAGACAGCAGAAGGAAAGTTTGTAAGGAAACAGAGCAGTGTGACCTTGATTGGTTGGCTGGTAATACATGAGCAGTAATGTTTCTTAGCTGTTTATGTGTTTGGGCAGGAAATTATTTTTAATGTATTTAAACTTCAGTGGTGAAAATACCACATTATGGGGAAAATTGCTATCTACATACATGCATTCTTTTGAAGTCAAGATAACCACATTTTGGAAAAGTTACTAATTCAAAATGTGTCAAATTACAGACATTCTGGATAAACAATAGTCTGCTGCATGAGTTCTGGTGTGTTTGATTAAAATCGCTCAGCACATTGCTTTGTGAATTCACACCTTGCAAATGGAGGTGAATCTTATTCAAAGAAACAAACCATAGCAATAAAGCTTCTGTTACAGGCAAAGAGTAAAATCTCAACTTGAGTCTCAGCTTTCTGATTTAAAAAATGAGAACAATAACAGGACTTGGCACACAAATTTGTGATGAAGATCAAATGGTGGCTTCCGCCTGTAATTCCAGCACTTTGGGAGGCCGAGGCGAATAGATCGCTTGAGACCAGGAGTTTGAGACCAGACTGGTCAACATGGGGAAACCGCATCTCTACTAAAAATACAAAAATTAGCTGGGTGTTGGTGGCTCCCGCCTGTGGTCTGGGTTACTCTGGAGGCTGACGCTGGAGAATCACCTGGGAGGCTGAGGTTGCAGTGAGATGGTGACACTGCACTCAAGCCTGGGTGACAGAGTGAGACACTGTCTCAAAAATAAAATAAAAAATACTTATACTTAGAACTGTTCCTGGCACTAAGGCAACACTAATTACTGTTAATATTGTTGACTCCATGAAAATATCTGACAAGTGAAAGCATGTGTAAGCCAGTTCACATGCACACAGCTGGAAACAGAACAAAACCCTTTTTTCCCACATTTGTTTTGAACAGATACCTTGTTTCCTATATTATTTATCCATTCACTTATTTATATCAGATGTATATTTACATGCATACACATACATATACATTCTTTTTTAGAAGTTGAATTCTTGACTTAAAAATCAATTAAGGAAATTTATTAAGAAAATGACAAATGGATGAATGTGGTCATTATTTCCACTTACTGAGGTTTTACAAGTGCCTGCTACGATCTCTAGCCTGACCTAGCTCCAATATTTCAGTTGTCCAGTTAGCCAGAAGTTTAACTGAAAGGACTGCCACATTCCTAACTATTGTGTCACTGGACCAATCTGCTAGAGACAGCATCTCTTTTAGCCTTGTTCTAGTTAAGACTCAGCCTGCTTCCCTACTGCTTAAACTCTTTTCAGGAGGGAAAAATAATCAGCCTAAAAATCCCTCTGGGCCAAAATACAGCCTTGGGCATCTTATGCCAAGAAGGACTCAAAAATACTGGCTGAAGCATTTTTTGAACGTGTTGTAGGAATGAGAGCATCTCCATTTAGATCCTGTGCACATTTTTTTTTAAATAACTGTTTTGTTCTCTCTCTGTGGACAAGTACTTTAAAAATTAGGATAAAATTAAGTGAAAAACTCTAAATGCTTTTTTTTTTTTGCAATTGGGGCAAGAATTTGTGTTATTAGAGTCAGTTAAAATGAAGGGAAATTAATAGCAAGAAAGCGCTCACGAGTGATGTGAATGAATGGTCACATTTCCATGACATTTTACTGCATCCACTCAAACAGATGGGATTCCAGGGCTAACTGGCCTCTGTTGAGATGAATGAGATTCCACAACTATTAGCACATTGGCATAGAAATGGGCCAGATTCAGTTGCAGAGGCATTCTTACAGAAACAAAGAAGATCACAAAGCTACCTTGTCCCCAGTGTCCATCAATACAGAACCATTCGTTATCAAATCCCATTCATTCCTGCTAAAGTGACATTCAATATCAGACGACATTCTTCAGGTTCCACATGGAAATTCTGAAGATTTGATCATCTATTAACTACTATTGATGCTGATGTGGCTGTTTTCGCTACAGAGGACCAAACAGCACTCTCACAGATGGTGATTCAAGTCGAAAAAGTGCCAGGCAAAAAATCAAACACACAGAGAAAAAGCAGACTCACCAATAAGAAAATGAACTAAGGCCTCCTGTGTTGGCAAAGGTCACCCAAGACATTGAAATTCAATGAAGGGGGTTTTAAGTTAAGGAAAACAGGCAAGCACCAGGGAACCTATCATGTAAAAAGGCTGGGAACCAATGCCCCCTCTCCTATAGAAAGGAGCCAGCATGGGGTGTGCTTTGCAGATGGGCTGGGGTGGCAGACAGGCTGCAAAGCACATCTGGCACACAGGTGTATGGACTTGTATTCCTAAGCCAGTCAGCAACAGTAATGTGGAAAGAGTTCTATTGCTGTTTTGGGTGGAAATCAAGAGGAACTGTAGCTGAGAGATCATAAAGCTTTTAAAAAAAAAAGTGTGTAGGTCCCAGCCAAAACATTCTTCCTCCAGATTATATTTTTAATCCACCTACTTAATTAACTAGCTCCTCAGTGGATCAAATGATATTAGTGAGTTAGAGTAATATTGCCACTGGAGCAGCCATTTAATTCTAGCAACTCTAAAGCAAATTATTTCATAAATGGATAGTTTATTCAATTCTGTTCAGTTCCAATTCAATTCTGAGTCCCTTCTATGACCAAAGCACTGAGATAGACCCGTGAGGGAACAGAATAAGGGAGGAACAGTCCCTGCCCACAATCTAACAATAGTGACTGCTACAAAATAATAGCAATGCAATGCAAATAAAGTGTATGTGTGCTGGGGTGGGGGGAAGGAGAACTAGTCCAAAAAAAGAGGGTGATCACTTTCATGGCAGGAAAGCAGAAAAGGCATGATAGAACAGAGAGCATGGAAGAAAAACATTAAAAGATACAAAAAAAGGAATTGAGCAGACAAGACAGATATACAGGAGTAGCAAGATTTCATTTTAGATGGAAGATAATGCATATGGAAGGGAATAGGGATAAAATCTAAATTAGAGAATGGCAATGAGAATAACAGAATTGGATGTGAGAATGATATAATGTTAACAAGTGATTGAATGAACTGGGTAAGTTTCACAAAGAATTGCTATGTGTTAGGTCCTACATGGGATGTTGGGATACAAAAGTTAAAAGTCATGCTCATGCCACCCCCTGCTTCCTCCCAAGTAGCACACAGCCTACTGGGGAAAAGACAACCCTTTAGGGTTGGCTCTGTGCTTGGATGAAGGTAGGTGCCCAATATTATGAAAGCACACAGGATGCACACCCAGCCAACAAAGGGCTGGATGGGGAAAGGTGACAACTGAACTGGGCAAGGGCCTTCTACACAACATGTAGAAAATACAAACTATGAGCTGAGAGTAGTAACAGATTGGAATGAAAAGGAAAGATCTGGATGTAAGACCCTACACGTGTAGTTTGGGCGACTGGACTGTTCTCCTGCATGTACCCACTGGTGAGTCATCGGAAGGTTTGAATTAGGGCCATGACATTGTCAGATCTGCAAAGGCCACTTTGGCAGCTGTGTGGAAAGTGGATTAGTAGCAAAGCGTTGAGGCTGCACAACCAGCTATGAGACTATTGCAGTGGTACCACTGAGAGCACCTAAGACTTTGGTCTCTGCCATGATGAATCCAAAGAATATTAATGAGGGTAGCACAGAGAGAATAAAACAAAGATTAGACATGGGATTAAAGAAGAGTAAACAATGAAGGCTGAATCCAGAATTCTGGTTTTAAACCAAGCAAATTACAGTGCCCTTCAGCAAGCTAAGGAACACAGTTGGAGCAAAAGGCTTCAGAAAAGATGAATGTAGTTTTGGAATAAGTTAACTGAAATGCCTGTGGAGCATACTAGCAGATATATCCATTAGCACCAGTTGATGTGAAAACAAGTCAAATCATAGAGAATAAAAGGAAAAATCAACAAGGTATCTTTAATTGTGTAACCCAACATAGCTGGCTTCTTAAAAACCCACATAATCATAGAAAAGAGTGATTTGGAGTGAGCATAATAAAAGTGAAAAGCGTGCAAAGATAAAGTTCAACACAAAAGGCTTTAATGTAGCATGAATTCTCTACATTCCTTTATGTACCTCTTTAGAGACAATATTCTTTAGAAGCCTCAGTAAATGTCAACAGTATCTGAGCTCCAATCTGCTTGGCTCTTTTATTTAATAAGCCCCCATTGAGAATATTGTGAACAGAATATTGCGCTAAGTACAATGCATGATATTGAGGAAAGTGTGGCAGAAAGACCAAACATCACATGTTCTCACTTGTTTGTAGAAACTAAAAACCAAAACAGTGCCAAGTGTGGTGGCTCGTGCCTGTAATCACAGCTCTTTGGGAGGCCTGTGCTCTGACCACAGTGGGTACATAATATGCATTGTTAATGTATATTAGGCCTGACTGTTGAAAACCAACATTCTTAACTACAGTAGCGAACAATTTATCAAACAAATCAGAAGACTTTCATATTGTTTAATTACAGTTCCATATTTTTATTACTGTTTTATATTGGCCCAATGCCCACAGAAACTCAAGGTGAGACTTTCCGACCCTAATTTCATTGAATTGTCAGCATCTGATCAGTCCTTTGGTAACAGCAGAAGTTGTAGAAATGGACTCAAGTCAGTGTACTTTATGACAATAACTCAATAAAAAAATTATCCCTGCATGTTCTTCATGAGGAATCAAATTTTGAGCCACATTTTGGCAGACAGTTCCTCCGTGATATTTTTGATGACTTAGCTGATTTGGAAATTACTTGTTAAAAGTCCGGTAATTACATGCACAAAACGCAACACTTTCTGTTTCTTTGTGCCGGTGTGTGTGTGATTGCTATACATGTGTTTCCTGGGAAGGATCAGCATTTAGGACACTTCTCCTCTACTGAAAGCAGGCAGGCACGCACACATGCACACATACATACACAAACCCCCATTTCTGTTACTTGGTTGGTTTGGATTATGAATGTTGGACAAGCAATGAAGAATTCCATGAAAGTAGTAATGAAGGGCACTTATCAATAGATTCAAAATTATTCTGTACTTTTCCCTTGAGGAAGTTTGCTCCTTTTTTCCCTTCAAACTATTTGTCATGGTTCTACTCAAAATAATGTATAGAAGAAGTCTGTATCTACCACTGCAGCCCACGTATGTTTAGAAGTTTTAGATTATCTTGGAAGCATCATCTGGCTAGTGGCTCCACCTGACCCTATTTCATTTATGAATTTTGATGAGCACACAGGTCAAAGCATTACTGCTCTAAGCAGCATCTTAAATGATTTTAATATACTCCCATAGAAGGTCAGCTGCCAAGACTCCATTTTTGTAGACTCCAAACTATACGAACTATGTAGAGTCTAATACGTAGAGTCTTTAAAAATATTAAGCAGTTTAATGTGCCAGGCTGGTTGTGTAACTGTGTATGTGTGTATGTGTATATGAACATAATTTTATAATAAAATATATATATATATAAACACACTATATGTATGTTTCATGGAATAACATATGTTTTCCTTCCTTAGGTACAGTGTTTAATTATATCAAATGAAGTATAATTTATTACTTTTGATTTTTAGTTCCTTGTAAATAGAAGAAAAAGACAGTCGATAATCATTTTCCCCTCAGTTTTTCCTTGCCACAAAATAAAACCTCTTTGGACCTGAGAAGAAAGAAAGTACCCACTGCTAAGCTGCTTTATAACATACTATTTTGTACCAACTTAAAAATATGTTAACTAGGTTTGCTGTGGAAAACGGTAAAATTTTTAGTTACGTTTTCCTAAAATAAAAAGACAAGTGAGTTGAAAGCACAGCAATTCAAAATCAGAGAGAGAAAAAACCAACCCTACCGACATCCACATGTCTAGAGAGTATTTAAACTATTTCACTTTATAAACTTCAACGGGAGATATGATTTCTGGTGTTCTGGCTTATAGAATCACTTGGGAATGAATAATTCATAGGCTTTTTACCAAGCCTCAAGTGTAAATCAGTCAAATATAGCAACATGATATTCATGCTGAATTTTTAAGTACTTAAAACATTTAGATGGAAACTTTTTCTTTTCAAGAGAGAGGGAAGAAGAATGTCATCTTCTCTCTGCTCACGTTGCCCAGGCATACTTTCATTTTGTACTTTAAAAAAAAACCTATAAAAACAGATTTAATTAAACAATAAACCAGTTAACAGTAGCTGAAGTGAAGAAAAGCCACAAAAACTTTCTCAGTGTTATGTTTTCTGTATTAACATACTGATGTGAAACTAAACAGAAAAAGCAATCTAATAACAAACATTCCTTTGAGACATGTTCAGGGAGCAAAAGGACATCCACTTATTGTTCCACCCATCCGATTGGTCCATATATGGCAATAAAGGTACAATAGACGGAAACAGGAAACAGACTGGCACATCTGTAGTATCTTATTAGCAGCTAATGGATATCTGAGAAGAACACGCATATAATGCTGAATCGTCTGTACCAATCTCCTAAGCAATTATTCTTAATTAGTGAGTTCTGTTTATAGATTCAACTTAGTGTACCCTTATGCATCAAAGAGACGAAGGCAGCTGGAGAAAGAAATGACGCTCTTAAAGGAAACGTATTACAAGATGTTGGTGGATTTCTTCCTGGTACAGTGAAACTGAATGTCTT
>CAUYQU010007844.1:0-31045 GCA_963574635.1 Cheracebus regulus | reverse complement strand
CTCTGAGTGGACGTCCGGCTTGTTGGTGATGAAGTTTTTTCTGTTTCTTAGTTTTCCTTCGGGGGGCGCCGCTTCCCCACAGAGTTGGGCCTTCCCGGGTTCAGCTGTGCTTTCTCCGTCCTCGGCGCTTCCAATTGCTGTTCTCCTTGTGGGGATGGGACCGGCCGAGCCCGACTAAAAGGGCAACCAGTCCCATACACGCCGCACCGAGAAGCGCCGCGCCGGCCGAAAGAGTCGCGCTGGCGCCCCAGGTGGCTCCTTCGCCGGGAATCTCCCAGTCTGTGGGCATCAAAAATTCGTCTGCAATTGCAGCATCCACTCACTCTCTGCGCTTTCGCTGGGAGCTACAATCCCGAGCTGCTGCTACGCGGCCATCTTGGATCTCTCTCCGCCTGGTGATGAAGTTTTTCTGTTTCTTAGTTTTCCTTTGGCGGACGCCCCTTCTCCACAGAGTCGGACCTTCCCGGGTTCGCTGTGCTTGCTGTGAAACTCTCAGTCCTTGGCGCTTCCAATTGCTGTTTTCCTTGTGGGGATTGGACCAGCCAAGCCGGTCCGTCCCGTATACTCCGCACCGGGAAGTGCCGCGCTGGGGCGCCGGCAAAACAGCCGCGCCGGCCAAACGAGTCGCACTGGTGACCCGTGTGGCTCCTCTGCCGGGAATCTCCCGGTCTGTGGGCAACAAAAATTCGTCGGAAAGTGTGGCGTTCACTCGTTCTCTGCGCTTTCACTGGGAGCTACATTCCTGGGCTGTTGCTAATCGGCCATCTTGGATCTCTCCTCAAAATTCTTTTTTTTTAAGATTTGAAATCTTTTGGTTGGGGGACAATGGGACTTTTCAAGGAAGAAAACAGATTTCTAGAATTCAGTCAATTTATACACCTAGCTAGCCATTTGGATCAAAACACCAAAGTTTAAAAACATATTCTCATCTGCAGATACTAAAATCTAGCTAATTATCAAAGATTCCATTCATTATGAATAATTACAGTGAAAGCTACTTAAAATCTTCCCAACATCATCTAAAATGACACCATTCCCTGCATTAATCCCCAGAAAAGTATGTCACAGACCACAGACTTATAATCAAATCATGAATCCCAATCAAGCTCCTATTGCCTAGGAAAGCCAGCTAATCACATAGTAAAACAGACTCAAGTTTAGAAAAAAGTCTTGAAGGTATTCTTTATTTCAATGAAGAGAAATGATTATGGTAGAATCTGTCTCTCAGAAGTTATAAATCCAAAGAAAAAAATATTCAAAGAGTCATAATTCAAAGTAGAATCAACTAAGTACTATTGCATACCGCTGAAAGATGGTCTGAAAGGATAGATGTTTGTTAAGATAAAAGGTACAAGAATAGAAAACTCCCTTGATATGGATGCATAAGAAAGAAATAAAGATGACAGTTTCTCGCTTAAGTACCTGGGACTGCACTGCTATTATTAACCATGTCATCCTGGAATAAAAGCAGGTTTGAAAAAAGCCCATTTGGCCGGGGGCAGTGGCTCACAGCTATAATCCCAGGACTTTGGGAGGCTGAGGTGGGCAGACTGTTTGAGTCTAGGAGTTCAAGACCAACCTGGGCAACATGGCAAAAGCCTGTCTCTACAAAAAAAGAAAAAAGAAGAAAGAAAACCAGCCATTGGAACCATAAGACAGCCAGGAGTTATGGCTAGCAATCAGCAGAATTGGGAAGATATAAAATTTGGACCTCAGCAGCATCAACTGGGTGTTTGGATGTTATGTGGTCAATTTGATCACCTAGGGAAATGAAATATCTTAAGAAGACCAAGAACAAAATATTAAGAAGGATAAACATATATATAGAGGGGAGAAGAATCAAAAGCAGGCAATAAGACTTAGAAAAATTAGTCAGGTTGGTAGGGGACTGGGACAATATACTAATAAAAGCTAAACAAGGAAACAGTTTCAAGAAAGAGAGTAAAGTCAGGAGAGCTAAAAACACAAAATATTTTGAAGTGGTTATGGTAGTAATTACATTAATATCAGTAATCTTGATCTCGTTTAAACAGCAGGCAGTCATCAGATGATATTTGGAGGCTGTGGAGTTTGGGAATGGGGACAATAAACAAGGTAAAAAAAACAACCACTTAGGGAGACAGAATATATCATCCACTAGAGTGAGTGATTTGAGGGATACCAGATAGAGCATATGCAGCCGAGTTGGTATTAGAAGCAGTCAGGTAGGTTATGTTTATATTTTTCCTTTTACCACCAAGGTTCAACAGTCCAGGATCAGGAGTGGAATTTAAATATCCACACATACTCTACCACCAAATACCTACAGTACACCAGGCATGATACTATGTACTTGCAAGTTTCCTCATTTATTCTTTATAGCTTCTTTTCTCTTTTTTTCTCCTTAACAATTCAGCACTAAAGCCATTAGATGGGGCAGAATCACGGGGGCCTAAAGCAAGGTGCCAAAGCTACAATGGAGAGAGTCTGATGCATGGGTGTGGCCAGGCATGAGCTATTAGTCCAAGCAGGATGTGAAGGAGGACTCTGTGGGGTAAGGACAGTCAGAGCCTAAGCAGGGGCGAGACGGATGACCACATGTGGGGGTGACCCAGCACAGGGCACAGAAGCTCAAGCAGGATAAGGAGGACATCCACTTGTAGGATACTTTGGTGTGAGGTGTTGGAGCCCAAGAAAGACAAAGAAGATCTAGAATAAATATCTTGAGAGAGATGAAGAGGGTCTCCACCTATAGGACAAGATTGCAGCTAAGATGGGAGAATGATTCTATATGTGGGGACTGATGTCTCAAAAGCCTGAAAATGTTCCTATGTACTGAGAAATCTCTATCTCTAAAAAGCTAATAAAGAAATAAGAGATTAGTTTGACATCTTACTAATGCTATTTGTAAATAGGGAAATGGCTTAATAAATATATTATGGCATACTCAGAGTAAAATGTTATAGTCATAAAATTATGTTTTTAATTGATATTTAGTAATGTGAGAACATACTTTTAGTAATGTTACATGAAAACAGGAAAATAAAATATAATGCTAATTTTGTTGGGGAAAAGTCACAATGTCAACAGTAGAGCACTTTGTGATTTTAACTTTTATTACACTTTATCTGCATTTCCCACTTTTCCTATGATAAATATATATCACTTTAACAATTATAACAAAAACTGATATTTAAAAAATCAAAAGGAAAAGGAAGCTAATACCCTCAACTAACAATCAAGTGTTAGGTGCTAAGTTAGGTGCTTTTGAATAATACTGTGCTTATGGAAAAATACTGTGCATAGAAGGGGGAAAGTTATTAAGAAAGCAACTACCACTACTCAAAATCTATTTATTTAAATAAATTTGGCTTTTCCTATAAGATACACAACAGAAACTTTCAGCTGAAGAGATATTTTAACAACAAAACTATCAGAAATTTTAGTAGTATAAAAGGGCAGATAGATGATAGATAATAGATTGGCCTATCCATTTTTGGACATCGGGGAAAAAAAAGAGTTAAAGAGCCAAGATGCTAAAATATACCAATTACCCAGGAAAACAAAAATATTCCATCTTTGTGGCTGAAGAGTAACTAAAATTGCATTAGGTGGTAATGGAAATAATTTAACTGGTTCATACAGGAAAGGGAGGGAATGCAAGAAAGGGGGCCTGGTAAACAGCTTTGTGGTGGAGCTGGGAGAATTCCAAGTTCTGGAAAAAGCCAAGGAGAGAAAGCCATCACCGGTTCTTTTGGCCTCTGCAGCCTTGAGGAAGGGTTGGCCATATGAGAAGCAGCAGCAGCCATGGATTGTCTCATCTGACTCCTTCCCACTCCTCCCCTTTAGTCCTCAAAAGAGATTGAAAAGATTAACCCTCAATGCTAGTAACACTATGATTACGGTAGAATCTGCCTCTAAGAAGTTATAAAACCAAAGAAAAAAACATTCAAAAAGTCCTAATTCAAAGCAGAATCAAGTAAATACTATTGCATACCACTGAGAGATGGTCTGAAAGGACCAATATTTGTAAGATAAAATGTACAAGAATAGGAAACTCACTGGATATGCATCCATGAGAAAAAAAGAAAGATGACCATTTCTGGCTTAAGTAAGTGGGACTGCACTGCTACTATTAACCACGACATCATGGAATAAAAAGCAGGTTTGAAAAAAGGCCGTTTGGCCAGGTGAACTAGATAGATACATCTAGCTAGTTAGAGCTAGACAGATATATGTATGTAGAAATAGTGTCACTTCAGGGGTCCCTCAATAACCCTCAAATGCCAAGCCATCATTTTTAAAACTTAAAGAACTAAATATTTAACTTAGAGATTAAAAACACACATCTAATTGATTCAATACCCATCTCTCATTTACAATTAAGTAAAATCAGTAAACTAATCACTGAAATTGCTTTGCAAAATTATGACAGTAAGAGAAATCTGACACAGCTGACTCCATCTTGCTTCTAACCTCCAAACTGTGCTTCATTCCTGGGAGTAGCCAAGCTAACTTTGAGAGGAATTTAGTTTATAATTTAAAGATAGGATGATAATAGTGCTTCCTAAAACTACCCCCTCCTCTGAAACCACCTTTGTAAAACTAACAAATTAGCCACAAGACTAGAAATTATGGCTCAGGAGTCATGTAGCCAGAGGTCACAAGATTCATAACCTCCTCAATTGCTCCTACAGATAACATCGTAAAACCTAAGATTGGTGTCTGAGATATTTTTCAGACCCTAAATTCTGATGAACCAGCTGGCACCACCCAGACCCATAAAATGGCTCAACTGGTCTTGTAATCCCACCCAGGGACTGACAGTGCAAGAAGACAGGTTTAACCCCCTATGATTTCACTCCTGGTCCAACCAGTCAGCACTTCCTATTCCCTAGCCCCCTGTTTGCCAAATTTTCCAAAAGCAAACAAACAAAAAAAAAGTCTCCAAAATTTCAGACACCAATTTGAATAATAATAAACTCTCTTGTTCTGCTTGACTGGCCCTGCAATTTTTCAACTCTTTGCTGCAAAAACATGCTGCTGTAAGTGCATTGGGTTTTCCAGGCAGTAGGCACGATGACCTCAATGGGCAATTACATTACTAAGCATAAAGTACTGAAGTCTTGCTATACTCTGAGATGGACTCCCAATCTCTACATATGTGTTATTTGATCCTGTACATCCTCTTCCCTGCGATAGTGATCCAAAGCCAGACATATGACTCAAGTGGAGCCAATCAGATTTTCTTTCCATTACAGACGACATCACATGAATAGGAGAAACATAGAGACAGATGGCTAATACAGAGGAATAAAATTAATGTTAACTACAGATGCCAAGAGAGAAGTTTCTAGAAATTCTGCTGCTGAGGGGCCCTACACAGCCTTGGTTTCCTTTCCTTTCCATGTCTTAACTGGCCAATGTTGGCACAGTTTACACATGTGGTGAAAACTGTAAGTTTCTAGAAATTTTGCTGCTGAGGAGCCCTACACAGTCTTGCTTTCCTTTTCTTCCCATGCCTTAGCTGGCTGATGTTGGCACAGTTTACACATGTGGTAAAAAGTAGAAGCAGAACACCATGGTGTTTTTTCCTGGCCCAAATTTAATGAGAACATTGCTGTTAATGCAAACCAATGCCATTCTGCACAATTTATGAAGACTGTTTATTTTCCAACTTGTTGGTACATGACAGTATGTTCTAAATGGATTTATTAATCAAGCTACTATGTGATTAATAACCTTTCCCAAAAAGTCATCTTAGCAAAGATAATTTAACTTCTGCTTTTCTACTTAACCTAACCTTGGATGAATTGTGAAGACCCTGCTAATGAGGAAAGAAAAGATCATTATTGGCCTCTCGCAGTGGCTCATACCTGTAATCCCAGCACTGTGGAAGGCCAAGGTGCGTGGATCACGAGGTCAGGAGTTTGAAACAGCCTGACCAAAATGGTGAAACCTTGTCTCTACTAAAAATACAAAAATTAGCCAGGCATGGTGATGCGTGTCTGTAATCCCAGCTACTTGGGAGGCTGAGGCAGGAGAATCGCTTGAAACTAGGAGGCAGAGGTTGAGGTGAGCCAAGACCATGCCACTGCACTCCAGCCTGGGTGACAAAGCGAGACTCTACCTCGAAAAAAATAAAACTAGGAGGCAGAGGTTGCAGTGAGCTGATTGTGCCACTGCACTCCAGCCTGGGTAACAGAGAGAGACTCCATCTCAAAAAAAAAAAATCATTACTGACTTCCATTAATAATGGGAAAATAATTCAAATAAATCAATCCATGTCTGGACTATTTATTTATTCAGAATAGACAGGGTCTCACTTTGTTGCCCAGGCTGGTCTTGAAATCCTGGGCTTAGTGATCCTCCCTCTTTGGCCTCCCAAAGTGCTAGGATTACAGACATGAGCCACCAAGCCCAGCTGACTTCTTTAGCTTCTAAATCAAACAAACACAGTGAAAGATGGGATATAAACATTGTCTTCATTTTACCACTAACAAAATATTGCTCATATTTTATATATCAGATTTAAAAGAGAAAAAACTCCAAAAAACATGAACTTCATCTTCCCACCTAATCTAAGACATTAATCAACACTGGTCATAATTCTCTTGGCCAAACATGCATTTATAAAAATTGTATTTACTCGGTTAAATAACATTGACTGAAATCAACCTATCAGTAAATGTACAAGACTTCTAATAGACTAAAAACACTTAAGTTAAAGTGATAGTTGTATTTATAATCAGTAACTGCTGCTACCATTTACTGAGCATTTGCTGCTCCTTGGTGGCAGTCCAGGCAGGGAATGAAACACAGAGGACAAATTTAATGCCACTACTCTCAACCACCTAAGAATCCAAAGGTAAGAGAAACGTAAAAGAAACAGGCTAGATTTGGTTGTAAAGTGGGGAGAGGAATCACCATAAGTAAGGAGTAGAGATACTGTGGCCCAGACCAACTAGATTTGAATTCTGGCTGAAGCACACAAGCACTGTGTGACCTTAAGAAAACTACTAGACTTCTCTAAACCATAGTTGTCTCACTTATAAAATCAGGATGATGGCAGTAATATCTATTTAATATCTATGTATTAAAGCAAAAAGAACAAAGTGAAGGCAGTACATCACTTGATTTCAAAATGTACTACAAATAGAGTTATTCCTATTTTGGGCTTTTGTGATGATGAAATGTATGTAATTTCAGATACTGTGTGGCACACATGAAGTCTTCAATAAGTATAACCTGATATTATTAGTCAACAAGTATAATAACCATGATATAGGAGGCTCTGGGCCAACTACTTGACTTAAACAGTGTCATTTAATCCTTATAATAATCCTGGGAGTAGACAGAGTTATTCCAATTTTAAAGAAAATGACTCTTTTCTTTAAACACACATATAGAGAGAGAGCGCGCGAGAGAGAGGGAGGAATAGATTTTTTTTTAATTAAATCGCTTTTAAAAAAAAAAAACAAAACAAAAAAAACCTAGGAATAAATCTAACCAGGGCTGTGAAAGATCTATGTAAGAAAACTACAAAACACTGATAAAAGAAATCAAAGAGTTCACAAAAAAATTAAAAGATATCCCACACTCATGGACTAGAAGAATATTGTGAAAATGAGCATACTACCAAAGATAATCTACAGAGTCAATGCAACCCCAACACAGAAATAGAAAAAACCAATCCTACAATTCAGATGGCACCACATAATACCATTAAAAGAATAGTCAAAGCAACTGAAAGCAAAAAGAACAAAGCTGAAGGCAGCACACCACCTGATTTCAAAATATATTACAAACCTGTAGTAACCAAAAGACCACAGCCCTGGCATAAAATAGACACAGAGACCAATGGAACAGAATAGAGGGCTCTGATATAAATCCACATATTTACAACCATCTGATTTTTGGCAAAGGCACCAAGAACATTTATGGGGAAAAGACAATCTCTACATAAATGGTGCTGGGAAAACTAGACACCCACATACAGAAGAGTAACTAGACCCCTGTATTTTACAACATATGTAACGACCAAAATAAGTGTCAACTTGCCTGGATTGAAGGACACAAAGCATTGATCTTGGGCGTGTCTGTGAGCGTGTTGCCAAAGGAGATTAACATTTGAGTCAGTGGGCTGGGAAAAGCAAACCCACCCTTAATCTGGGTGGGCCAATCTAATCAGCTGCCAGCAAAGCTAGAATATAAGCAGTCAAAAATATGTGAAAAGAACTGGCCTACCCTCCCAGCCTATATCTTTCTCTGGTGCTGGATGCTTCCTGCCCTCAAACATTGGACTCCAAGTTCTTCAGTTTTGGAACTCGGACTGGCTTTCCTAGCTCCTCAGCCTGCAGACAGCCTACTGCGGGACCTTGTGATCACGTGAGTTAATACTTAATAAACTCCCCTTTACACACACACACACACACACACACACACACACACACACACACACACACACACACACACACACACACACACACATCTATTCCATTAGTTCTGTCCCTCTAGAGAACCCTGACTAATACAGATGTTGGTAACAAGAGTGGTTCTAGAGGAACAGAATATTAAGGATGGAGTTCTTTCACTAGTTTTGGGGTTTCTGGAGCTGGCTGTTTAATATGATTAGACCTCAAAATGCTAAGGACTCTACTTCTATAGTGTGGAGAATACTGTTAGTCCTTGGCATGGACTGTTTAGAGAGTTATGCAAAATAAATGCATTTGACACTCCTTATTCATCACTAGTAAGAGGCAAGGAGTTTAGTGACTCAATACATGATACCTTTGACCATATGTGGAGAACCAAGGAACGTAATGAAGCTGGTAATGAAACTGGTTGGTTGCTCCTAAGTTCAGTGGACAAAGAGATGAAATAAAATGAACTCAGGGATTCTATCTCCTGGCTTCAGAAGCACATATTGAGCCTCAAATCTGCTAAGATTGCCCTAGGTGAGAGTCTCATCTCCTCTAGAGAAATGGCTGAAACTGTGGAAAAACAAACACAAGCTCTTATCATGCGAGTGGCTGACCTGCAATAAAAGGTGCATGCACAGCCTGGCCAGGTGTCTACTGTTAAAGTAAGGGCATTGATTAGAAAAGCATGAGACCCTGCAACTTGGAATAGGGATGTGTGGGAGGACCCTGATGAGGCTGAGGACACTGAGTTTGTAAATTCTGATGAATTTTTTTTGCCAGAAAAAACAGCTTCCCCATCCCCAGTAGTGGCAACATCCCCTCCTCGACCCATGCTGCCATCAGCCCTTCCACCTTTGTCTGAAGAGATAAACCTTGTGCTGCCTGAGGCAGTTTCGAGGCAAGATAACACTGATTCTCCTCAGGAGCCACCCCCAACACCCCTGTTTGCTTCTAGACCTATAACTAAAGTCCCAGCGGGCCCCTAGAGACGAGGTTGAGAATGTGACCCATGAGGAGATATGCAACACTCAAAAAGAACTGCTTAAGTTTTCTAATTCATATAAACAGAAATCTGCCGAACAGGCATGAGAATGGATATTAAGGGTGTGAGATAATGGTGGACGGAACACAAAGTTGGATCAGGCTGAATTTATTGATTTTGGCTCACTTAAGTAGGGACTCTGCATTTTTGCAGCTCAGGGAGTTAAAAAACAGTTCTAATAGTTTATTTGCTTGGTTAGCTCAAATATGGATTAAAAGATGGCCCACTATGAGGTAGAAATGTCTGATTTCCCTTGGTTTAATGTAGAGGAAGGGATCTAAAGGCTTTCGGAGATTGAGATAGTGGAGTAGATTAGTCACTTTAGACCTACTGATCCCAGCTGGAGGGTCTAGAAGATATACCCTTGACCATTGCCTTGTGAAGTAGATTTGTGAGGGCAGCACCTGCATCTTTGAAGAGCTCTATAATTGTTCTTCTCTGTATGTCAGATCTAACAGTGGGAAGTGGAGTCACTCAACCACAAAATTTAAATTACAATGGAAATAACTCAATCCCGAGGTGGCAGGAGCCAAGTGGTGACACTCAATCATCAAAGGCAAGGTGGTTGTAGCTACTGTAATGGACAGCAGAGGCAAAGTGGCAATCAGAATAGTCTGATTGTGTAGAGCTCTGGCATTGACTATTTAACCAGTGCTCCTAGAAGTAAAACTGATAGGAAGCCTACAGCATTCTTACTTAATTTATACAAGCAGGAAACTTCTAGGTCAAATGCACAAAAGACTAATTTGAATTATAAAAACAGAGAATCACAGCCCTTCAGTCAATTCCCAGACTTGAGCCAGTTTACAGACCCAGAACCCCTTGAATGAAGGGCAGACTGGGTCCCCTTAAGGAAGGACCCCACTACACTATCGACAATTTATGCAGTGAATCTTTCTCCCATCCTTCTCCAAGGAAACCTCTGATCTTTTACCAGGGTAACTGTGCATTGGGGAATGGGAAATGATCAGATATTTCAGGGACTACTGGATCCTGGCTCTGAGCTGACAGTGATTCCAGAGGACCCAAACCATCATTGTTAAAGTAAGGACTTGCGGAGGTCAGGTAATTAATGGAGTTTTAGCTCAGGTTTGACTTATAGTGGATTCAGTGGGTCCCCAGACTCATTCTATGGTCATTTCCCCAGCGCCAGAATACATAATTGGCACAGACATACTTAGCAGCCAGCAGAACTCCCACATTGGCTCCCTGACTGGTAGCATGAGGGCTATTATCGTGGGAAAGACAAAATGAAAGCCATTAGAGCAGACTCTACCTATAAAAACTGTAAATCAAAACCAATATTGCATCCCTGGAGGGACTGCGGACATTAGTGCCACCACTGAGGACTTGAAAGACACAGGGGTGGTGATTCCCACCACATTCCCATTCAACTCTCCCATTTGGCCTGTGCAGAAGAAACATGGATCTTGGAGAATGACAGTGGATTATCAGAAGCTTAACCAAGAGGTGACTCCAACTGCAGCTGCTGTACCAGATGCAGTTTCATTGCTTGGGCAAATTAACACATCTCCTGGTACCTGATATGCAGCCATTGACTTGGCAAATGCCTTTTTCTCCATTCCTGTCCACAAGCACCACCAGAAGTAATCTGCCTTCAGCTAGCAAGGCCAACAACCAATTTACCGTCCTACCTCAAGGGTATATCAGCTCTTCAGCCTTCTGTCATAATATTATTCAGACACCCTGATCACTTTTCACTTCTGCAAGATACCACATTGGTCCATTACACTGATGACATTATCCTGATTGGATCCAGTGAGCAAGAAGTAGCAAACATACTGGACTTACTGGTTAAGACATTTGTGTGACAGAGGATGGGAAATAAATCTGACTAAATTCAGGGACCTTCTACCTCAGTAAAATTTCTAGGGGTCCAGTGCTGTGGGGCCTGTTGAGATATTTTTTCTAAGGTGAAGGATAAGTTGCTGCATTTGGCCACTCCTACAAACAAGAAAGAGGCCCATCACCTAGTAGGCCTATTTGGATTTTGGAGGCAACACATTCCTCATTTGAATGTGTTACTCCAACCCATTTATCACGTGACCCGAAAGGCTGCCAGTTTTGAGTGGGGTCCAGAATAGGAGAAGGCTCTGCAACAGGTCCAGGCTGCTATGCAAGCTGCTCTGCCACCTGGGCCATATGACCCAGCCAATCCAGTGATGCTTGAGGTGTCAGTGGCAAATAGGGATGTTGTCTGGAGCCTTTGGCAGGTCCCCATAGGTGAATCACAGCGGAGGCCTCTAAGATTTTGGAGCAAGCCCCTGCCATCTTCTCCAGATAACTATTCTCCTTTTGAGAGAAAGCTCTTGACCTGTTACTGCACTTTGGTGGAAACTGAACGTTTGACTATGGGTCATCAAGTCACCATGCAACCTGAACTGCCTATCATGAACTGGGTGCTTTATAACCCATCTGGCTATAAAGTAGGTCATGCACAGCAGCATTCCATCATCAAATGGAAGTGATCGAGCTAAAACAGGTGATCGAGCTCAAACATGTGATCGAGCTCAAACAGGTCCTGAAGGCACAATAAGTTATATGAGGAAGTGGTTCAAATGTCCATGGTCCACAATCCTGCCACCCTGCCTTCTCTATCCCAGCGTGCACTGATGGCCTCAAGCGGAGTTCCCTATGATCAGTTGACAGAGGAAAAGAAGACTGGGGCCTGGTTCACAGATGGTTCTACACAATATGCAAGCACCACCGAGAGTGAACAGCTGGAGCACTACAGCTGCCCTTTCTAGGACATCTGTAAAGGACAGTGGTGAAGAGATATCTTCCTAGTGGGCAGAACTTTGAGCAGTACACCTGATTGTGCACTTTGCATGAAAGGAGAAATGGCCAGATGTGCAATTATATACTGATTCATGGGCTGTGACCAATAGTTTAGCTGAATGGTCAAGGACCTGGAAGAAGCATGATTGGAAAAGTAGTGACAAAGAAATCTGGGGAAGAGGTATGTGGATGGACCTCTCTAAGTGGTCAAAACTGTGAAGGTATTTGTACACCACGTGAGTGCTCACTAGTGGGTGACCTCAGCAGAGGAGGATTTTAACAATCAATTTAAAGTGGATGGGATGACACCACTCAGCCTCTTTCCACCCGTCATCGCCCAATGGGCCCAAGAACAAAGTGGCCATGGTGGTTACGCATGGGCTCAGCAACATGGACTTCCACTCACCAAGGCTGACCTGGCTATGGCCGTTGCTGAGTGCCCAATCTGCCAGCACCAGAGACCAACACTGAGACCTCGATATGGCACCATTCCTCAGGTGATCAGCCAGTTACCTGGTGGCAGGTTGATTATATTGGACCTCTTCCAACATGGAAAGGGAAGAGGTTTGTCCTAACTGGAATAAACACTTACTCCGGATATGGGTTTGCATATCCTGCATGCAAGCTTCTGCCAAGACTGCCATCATGGACTCATAGAATGCCTTATCCACCATCATGGTATTCCACACAGCATTGTCTCTGACCAAGGCGCTCACTTTACAGCTAAAGAAGTATGGTAGTGAGCTCACGCTCATGGAATTCACTGGTCTTATCATGTTTCCCATCATCCTGAAGCAGCTGGATTGATAGAACAGTGGAATGAATGGCCTTTTGAAGTCACAATTACAATAGCAACTAGGTGACAGTATTTTGCAAGGCTGGGGCAAACTGTATGCTCTGAATCAGCATCCAATGTACAGTACTGTTTCCCCCATAGCCAGGATTCACAGGTTCAGGAATCAAGGGATGGAAGTGGAAGTGGCACCACTCATCATCACCCCTAGTGATCCACTAGCAAAATTGTTGCTTCCTATTCCTCTGACATTACGTTCTGCTGGCCTAGAGGTCTTAGTTCCAGAGGGAAGAACATTGCCACTAGGAGACACAACAACGATTCCATTAAACTGGAAGTTAAGATTGCCAACTGGACACTTTGGGCTTCTCCTACCTTTAAGTCAACAGGCTAAGAAGGGAGTTATAGTGATTGACCCAGACTATCAAGGTGCTTGTGGACAGGAATGGAGAAAAAGGCATTTGCCAAGTCAATGGCTGCATACCAGGTACCAGGAGATGTGTTAATTTGCCCAAGCAATGAAACTGCATCTGGTACAGCAGCTGCAGTTGGAGTCACCTCCAACTCCTCATGTTCTAGCCTTACTGGCAGCTGATTAGATTGTGCCCACCCCGATTAAGGGTGGGTCTGCTTTTCTCAGCCCACTGACTCAAATGTTAATCTCTTTTGGAAACACCCTCACAAACACACCCAAGATCAATACTTTGTATCCTTCAGTCCAGTCGACATTCCGTATTAAGCATCGCAAGTCTACCCCTTGTCAACTTGAACTCATACACATCCCCTGAGATCATACATAATCTTCAAATACAGACAATAATGTCTCTACACCTAACATACAATTATCCTTTGTACAATGAGAAACACACCAATCCCCATCCCCGATACTATTATATAAAGTTAATAGTACTTAAATTCGATGAGCAATCAATAAATCTTATGTCACATGATAAAGGAGAAAGGAAATAAAATGAAGATAGTTTATTAGTACAAGTGTATACATGCACAAACATGTTTTTAACAAAATAATGAGGAAACATGACAGTTAGAATCCTCATTTATTCAGCTGGTCACATGGCCATAGCTGGTATTGATGACTGCTTTCTTCTACTGCCCATTCTGTATTCTTTTGGCCTTCAGCAAGCACCTCAGCAAGTCGTGTTTTTTTTTTCCCTGGTGGAGTGACCCAAACCTTCATTCCTGAAAGGTCTGGGTCATTTTAGTCCTGCCTGGATAGAGCTATTGTAGTTTCCCATTGACCTTATTCACAGGGCACAGTAATACTAAGAGATGCCCTAATGGATCTCTTGTATTCCATGCATACTCTTCCTTACCTCCATTGTGGAGTAGTCAACTGATTTCATCTTGATAGTCTGGGTCAAGATGATAGAGCAGGAAGCACTCAGCATGGGAGAAAGATATAGGCTGGGAGGCTAGGCCAGTCTCTGTTCTCACATTTTTTTTGCCTACTAGCCTTGGGACAGAACTTTCTCCCATGCTGACTGCTTCCTGCCCTTGAATATCAGATTCCAAGTTCTTCAGTTTTGGAACTCGGACAGGCTCTCCTTGCTCCTCAGCCTGCAGATGGCCTATTGTGGGACCTTGTGATCGTGTGAGTTAATAGTTATTAAACTCCCCTTTATATACACACACACACACACACACACACACATATACTCCATTAGTTCTGTTCCTCTAAAGAACCCTGACTAATACAACATACACCAAAAAAAAAAAGAAAAATCAAAATTTAAAGATTTAAAAATAACACCTAAAACGATAAAATTGCTGCGAGAAAACACTGGGGAAACATTTCAGGACATCAATCTAGGCAAATAATTTTTGGGTAAGACCCCAAAACCACAGGCAACAAAAGCAAAAATAGACAAATGGAATTATATGAAACTAAAAAGCTTTTGCACAGCAAAGAAAACAAGAGAGTGAAGAGATAATCTGCAGAATGGGAGAAAATATTTATAAACTATCTATCCAACAAAGAATTAATAACCAGAATGTATAAGGAACTCAAACAACTCAACAGCAAACAAACAAATAATCCAATTCAATTATGTGAGCAAAAGATCGCCAGAGACATTTCTCAGAACAAGACAACCAAGTGCACAACAGGTATGTAAAACAACAACAACAAAACCTCAACATCGCTAATCATCAGGGAAATATAAATCAAAACCACAATGAGATATCATCTCATTCTAGTTAAAATGACTATCAAAAAGACCAAAAAATAACATATGCTGGTGAGATGTAGAGAAAGAGGAATGCTAAAACACTGTTGGTAAGAATATCAATTAGTACAGCCATCATGGTAAACAGTATGAAGGTTCCTTAAAAACTAAAAATTGAACTACCATATGATCCAGCAATATAAAAGAAGGAAGTCCTGCCACTTGGAGCAACATGGATGAAACTGAAGGTCATTATGTTAAATGAAATAAGCCAGTCACAGAAAGACACATAATGCTATGTTCTCATATACGGGAGCTATAAAAGTTGATTTCATGGAGGTGGAGAGTAGTACAGGAAACTGGGAAGTGAGGAGGATAAAGAGAGGTTGATTAATGGGTGCAAAACATAGATAGAGGGAATAAGTTTTAGTGTTTGATAGCACAGTAAGGTAACAACTTATTATATATTTCAAAATAGCTGGTGAGTAGTTTTAAAATGTTCCCAACACAAAGAAATGATAAATGTTTGAGGTGATGGATATCCTAATCGCCCTGATCTAATCATTACACACTGTATGTATCAAAATAGTGATATTTTACACTTAGTGTATCCCATAAGATATATAATTATATATCAATCAAAATTTTAAAAATAAAAAAATGAAACAGATGTAAAGACCTTCAATAACTTGCTCAAAGTCAAAAGACAACCAATGACAGAACCAGACTCAAAGACAGGATATTCTATTCCAAAGATCTTTTTCTTTTTCCTGCTTGATTTTTAAGTCACAAGGATTAATAAAGTAGAAATAGGATCTATATTTGTATGTGGTACAAATTCAAATTGTTCATGACAAAATAAAAGGGAATATTTATTTTAAAATTTCTCAGATACTGTACTAGAACTTTGTCAAAAATCATTTAAAAGTCAACATTATTACTCCCCTTTTAAACATGAAGAAACTGAGTCTCAGGGATGTTAGCCCAAGGTCAGATAGTTTTTAAAAAACATAGAAGTTGGATTCCATCTGCAATCATAAAAGCCCACAGGCTTTCCATTATATGCTACCTCCCTGGGATAAATCTGATTTGTCTTTTCTCAATATAACAGTAATTTGTGGAAATTGCTATTCTTAGTAGCAGAAACCATTTCAAACTACTTGCTTAGATAAGAATTAAATAAATGTACTACCCATTTCAGGTATATCCATTTTTGACTTGCTGAAATTTGTTTTTAATTAATCAGATTACTAAGAATAGCTTTAACTTTTTCTTTGTATTCGTGGTTGTAAGAAAAAGTCCAATTTTGGCTGGGCGAGATGTCTCATGCCTATAGTTCCAGAACTTTGGAAGCCTGAGGTGGGAGTGCTGCTTGAAGCCAGGAGTTCAAGACCAGCCTGGGCAACAAAGCAAGACTGTTCTGTACCAAAAAAATATTGTTTTTAATTAAGCAGGCGAGGGGACACATGCAAGCCTAAGGCAGGAATACTGCTTGAGCCCAGGAGTTGAGCCCATAGTTCAATGGAAGCTACATTGAACTATGATAGTACAGGCTACCATACTTGAGCCTGGCAACACAGTGAGACCCTGTCTCAAAAGAAAAAACAAAAAGTCTGATTTTATTACTTCTTTCACATGTAACAGGCTAAATGCCATCCAAGGAGACTGGGAAGTTTCCACCAAGGCATTTTATGTAGAATAGGGGAAAAAACAAAATGTTTCTTAACATTAATGGATATATTATGATATTCTCTCATCTGAATCAACTACTTTATAAAAGGTATTAGGCATGATTTGCCCCCCAGAATACAACTTGCTTTAAAGTTCTGCCAAATTTGTAAATTCCTTAAACATGGATTCACCAATCTACTAAAACAGAAGAGCATATGTGCAGGAGAATTGCACAAATGTTTTACTATATCAAGCTGTAGATTAAGTATTTACTTTATTACACCGTCTATCACTCAATCTAAGATAATGTTAGGAGATAAATATGAAAGATCTCATATATTTCTTACCAACTGCCATCTACTATCAGATAATTTTTTTTCCTATAATACATCAGAACTTCTTAGCTGCCCACCCCCTACCTTGGATAGAAAGACCAACCATGGTTACTAAAGGATACTAAGGTCTCTGCTTTCTACTCCTCAAACGCAGTTGAGGCAGTTAATGTTCACAATATTACAATAAGCAATAGTAAGTAGTTAGCATTTATTTATCAAGTGCTGATACCCCTTCCATGAATTAACCTTTTTAATTCACACAGCACTATTAAGTAGATATTACTGCTATCGCTATTTTTACAGTATAAAAACTTAGTTGTACAAGGTTAAATAGTAGCAAAAAACAGAAATTCAAATCCAGACAACCTGGCTCCATAGCTGTGCTCTTATTTACCAGTAACATTAACAGCCATCCACAAAAATGATGCAATGTTCACTTGCCTTGGTTCTGACCACTAAGAGATGCCTGGATAGGGTTACATTTGATCCCTAAACAAAGTCATATACTTCTCCCTCTACTACTTTCTGTGGTCTATCTTACCAGTAGAGAAGTTGTCAGGGCTTATTAAAAAAGCAAAGAAAAATATTCAAAACTCTTCAAGAAGTCCAACTTAGCCTTAATAATATGTAAAATTATTAGTATTATTAATCACAGGGTAATTATAAGGATTAAATGTGCTAATACCTATAGAGCTAACAACAGGAACAGACATACAAAAGCTCAATAATTAGCCATTACATCATCTGGTTATTACCTAATGCTTCCTTCTTCTTCATATTGTAGCATGTGACAAGGAAAGAATGTATATGCCTATTTGCATTCTTTCATTACTCATCATAGTATATACTCTGGCTTATCATTCTAAAACATAACCCTAACTAAATCATGTGTACAAAATATGATGCCATGCTACCACACCATCCTGTTTGCATATTTCTAATAGTTTACTACAAATTGCATGCAAAGCTATGTCATAGTTAAAAGCAATTTAAATGCCAAGAACATTAACATATCTTGGTTATTTATTTTTAAAATACCTAACATATTACTGCTGCTCATTCATTTCAAATCAAATATAAGACCACTAAACAGATCTGAATTATTGAAAACTTATTTGGCTTTCTTCCAATTACTTATACAGGGTCAACAGTAGTGGAAAAATTATGGAAAGACTCAAACCTTCTTGGAAGGCTAGGTTTTGCAAAAGCCTTGGGGAAAGGTTTATGGCTGAAGGCAGCCTAATCATCTCACCCTGAGCTAATAGCATAGAGTAGATAACAAGGAAATGTAGAAGAGCTTATCTAAATAGCTTGTTTACTCATGTGATCCTAAGACTGATCTTTGATCTTCCATAGGCACATGACTGCTCATAACTGCTCTCTACTGGGGTGGGGGGAGTGCAGGTTGGAGGCTGGGTTGGCAATGTTAATTACCCTCTAATGGTGTTTACTTGAGACCTTTGTCATTAATCTGCACTAAATAAATGCGAAGGCCTCAGGCTTATGGGGGCGACTGCTGACTCTGGCAGAGATCCCCTGGCTGCACTGACTGGCAAGCCTGTGTCAGTGTACATTTTTCAACCATTACTTGGTTGAGTCTGCCCATTGGACATGACAGTTGGTGCCCCATGTGAGAACGTTCTAAGGGACTCGACCAGGGTAAAACTAAAAATGGAAAAAAAGATAAGATCAATTGCTTCTGCTCCAGATTCCCCAGAATTAGAATCTAAGGAATCTAGACCTCTATCACAATTAGCCAAGAAAAGGTTTGCTATAACTGCAAGATTCCAGGTGGCCCTAGAATTGTTACTTTGAGGACTACAGGTAGGTCTACAAAAGTTGTACCTTTAATGTTCACTATGTAGAATTAGAGAAAACCGTGCAGAGGAAGAAATCAAATATTCACTCACAGTATTTGTTAAATTTACAATGAACCATTTATCTACATAGGATTGTGCAGAAGTACTAATCTTTGTCAAGCACACTGTAAAACATATGCAACCTTATGCTGTACAGACCAGTATTAACTTTTTTCAACTGATGAGACAATCGAGGCTTTAAGTGACACCAAGTTTTACACCTAGTAAAACCCAGTTTCTGACTTCCAATTCCACGCCCTTTCCACTGCACCACACTCTTTTATGTAACTTGATAACCACAGGCCAGTATTTTCCTAACTATGTTCAACAGATATACAGGAGAAAAAATTAAATCAAATAAATTGAGAAATGATGTTTCCTCTGTCTGCCTTTTAGACAGTCACACTGCACATTATTTGCACTGGAAAATTCTGAAATCATAAAACTTGTTTACCTGTATCTCACTCAATTATTTTCCAAGCTGATTTGACTATAAAATCCCTTTATTTTCCTAATATTTATTAACATCATGCAGAGCACACTTCAGGAAATGTTAATACTGAATAAACTATTACATTTAATACTTTTTTTCTGGAGATGTAGTCTTGCTCTGTCATCCAGGCTGGAGTGCAGTAGTGTTAACTTGGCTCACTGAAACCTCTGCCTCCCAAGTTCAAGTGATTCTCCTGCCTCAGCCTCCCAAATAGCTGGGACTACAGGTGTGCACCACCATGCCTAGCTAATTTTTGTATATTTAGTAGAGACAGGGTTTCACCATATTAGCCAGGCTTTCCTGAACTCAAGTGATCTGCCTGCCTCAACCTCCCAAAGTACTGGGATTACAAGTATGAGCCACCAAACCCAGCCTAATACTTAACGTAATAGATAATCACTATAAAGAGCCTATTTCACAGATTTGACAGCTCAAACCAAGTCACTTGAAATAAGTCCCAGGGTTGGTGCATGGCACATCAAAGGTACTTAAATAAGAATGAAAAACTAAATAAAAGTTTAATATAAATACTGTCTCCTGACAGCACCGTTATCAAAGCAGTCAACATTTACCAAGTACCAAGTATACAGTAAGACCCTGAAATAATGGAGACATAAAGATAATGATTCTTACTCTCATGGATTAGCGGAGAGATTATCAAGTCAGGCTGTAATAAGCATCAGAACAAACAAAATAACACTATAATACAGAAGTAGAAGAATAATTGATATTATAAAAGAGATTGGCTCACTGCCATGGCTCACACACCTATAATCCCAGCACTTTGGGAGGCCAAGGAGGGCAAATCACGAGGTCAGAAGTTTGAGAGCAGTCAGACCAACATGATGAAACCCTGTCTCTACTAAATATACAAAAATTAGCTGGGCATGGTGGCATGCACCTGTAATCCCAGCTACTCAGGAGGCTGAGACAAGAGAATGGCTGGAACCCAGGAGGCGGAGGTTGCAGTGAGCCAAGATTACGCCCTGCATCCAGCCTGGGTGACAGAGTGAGATTCCATGTCAAAAAAAAAAAAGAAAGAAAAGAAAGAGATTCCCAAGTAATTATTGTTAGATGGAGCAGAATAAATTTAGCTTATATGGAACATCTCAGGATATTTATATCTAGGATGGTACAAGAGGATCAAGATCTCTCTGTAGCTTTCCCTGTCTTTATGAAGAAACGACTGCTTCTATTTCAAAAATTTTTCCTCAAGGAATACTATCACATACTACTAGCATCATGTCAAAAAGAATCAGAAGCCAACCTAAATAGCTCCTGTTATTAAGATAGAACAATCTGACAATAGGACAGACATCATTATGGACAATAACTCCAACAGGTGGAAACAGATCAAATATCTTTAAAGTCATCAGTTCACAAGGATAATTAAAAACAAACAAGCAACACAGTAGTGACCTTTGGAGGATGCTAGGTAACTACATCACTCTGTAAACTGTAAAGAGAAAGAATCAAGGAAAAAAAAAGTACTATACCATTGCCACAAAAAGAACACAAACAACTTTCCCCCAAGAGCACTGGCAGGAGGAGATACCTAATCCAGTCTCCAGGGGATTATGAAAGATGTCCTTGAGGGGAGGATGCCAGCTTTGAGTTTTAAGGACCATCTTTTGTTCGTAAGTGGGCAGTCTAAATACTAAGGTGAAAAACAGCATGGGGAGACTTCAAGTAGTTTTAATTAGAGAGATGGTGTTAGAAGGTAAGAAAAGTTGAAGGCTGAAAGGAGTAGGCAATGAGTCTACGAAGCTAACTCGAATTAGATCAGAAAAATCCTTATAGGCCTTGTGAAGAGTTTATGCCACATATGAAAGTCTTTGATAGGTGTTAAAAAGATAAGTGACAAGGTCAACTTTTTGTTAAGATAAATCACTCTAGTGGGTATAAGAAAAAAAATATTTAACTGGAACAAGAATGAAAGAATAATGAAGGGAAATCACAACAGATTTCAGAACTATTTAGAAGACAAAAGCAGTAACAGAATGCTCACTAGAGGAACAAATTCCCAGGGAACTTGATGTGAGTTCTTGTAACACCTTCAAATTAATTCTACTGTAGCATTTACCATAAAGTATAATGGTTACTTGTTTACATCTTGGCTCCCCCATGACGCAGAGTTTCCTAAAGATAAGAATTCAGTGCAGCTGGGCATGGTGACTCGCACCTGTAATCCCAATACTTTGAGAGGCAGAGGCTGGAGGACTGCTTGAGCTTAGGAGTTTGAGCCCACCATGGGCAACATGGAAAAACTCGATCTCTACAGAAAATGTTTTAAAAACTAAGCCAGGCACAGCAGCTCCCTCATATAGTCCCCAGCTACTCAGGAGGCTAAGGTAGGAGCCCAAAAGGTTGAAGCTACAGTTAGCCATGATTGTGCCACTGCACTCCAGCTTGGGTGACAGCCTATCTCAGTGCCTGATACGTAGTGGACCCATCATAAATGTTTTTTAAAGATAAATGAGTGCAAATCCTATCAGGACATTATTTTTTGGAAAGGGAAAGTCTTACTTAAAAAAAAAGTCTTTAATAATCTATGTGTAATAAACTTTAGCTCTAGTAACTACTCTGAGACCAGGTGAGGTGGGGAGGGAAGAAAAAAAATCTTTAATCCTAAAAATCAATCTCTACAGGTAAAACTAAATGTACTGAATTTTCCCTATATGAAATCAATGTAAGAGGTTCTGCCTAGTAATTTTCTCCTTGGTTTTCTACCAGTAAATAAAAATAAACTATATAATAAAGTGTCACAGTGGACAAAACAACAGTAATGAGAAATACATCCTGCTGCCTACCATTTTGGGATTGGAAAGATAGGACTTCATTCCTCTGATTCCTCAAAGCTCTAAAAGAAGTACATTTTAATAAGGCTACCTTACTAACTAGCTCTTTATATACTATCTTACTTGACTGGAGATTACACTATCCCCCTTTTCCACAAACTAGGTAAACCAGAACTCTTTATCAGTAATTCAAATCCATCACACAGGTAGAGGAAAAGACACCAAAAATAGAAAGCAAACTAATGCCAGACTTCACTTAAAATGACCAGGCAAAATATATCCTAATAAGAATACTGACTCAGGACAAAAGTTCAAATGGGAAACTTTTAGGTTGTATACCCTCAGCATTTTATTCTCTGTGAATCAATCCTTGGTGCTGAATCAACAGCTTTTATTTGAATAAACTCTATGGTTTATTGGGCAAAAAGCAATTTAGCTTCTAAGTTAACCTGTTAAACAGCATTTATAAATGTCATTCTTTGTAGAACTGTAAACATACAGCAGGTTAATAACAGTGTTTTAGTCACTCCCAGGCCTTTCAAAGTCAGAACATTTACCTAATTTTAGGCTGCCAATGGTAATCTACTAATTTATTTCACCATCATGTCTGTTGCTATGGTTAAAAATAAACTGCAAGACACGTGGAATATAACTGGCAAACATTCTATCACTGACAAACATCTCTGTTTTAAACCTATTCATCAAAAAATTAAAAAAAGGTTAGAAGCTAGTTTTCCAGTATGTCATAAAATATTTTTCTTTCCAATACACCACAAGTATAAGAAGCTTTATTCAATAAAGAACTTCAACTCTTTTCAAACAGCATCATTTCTTGGATCTCCTCATACCTGTGCAAACTACTACTTTAATTTTCAGGTGCTGTATCTGGCAACCGCTGTAGGCAAACAAGTGTTTCCTTTTAATGGAAAAACTATTTCATTTATCCACAAAAAGTCATAAGCAAATGACTGCAGTATTTCAAATAAGTTGTATACTATGTAGAAATTCCTAGTCTTGAAGGTATTTGCAAAACAAAAACCAAAAACATTGTATTACCAAATATTTCTAAGTGAATAAATATAAAATAAATGCTAAGAATTTAGAAGTGTATGTATTATAGTGCCTGAAAACTGTAAAAAGACATCTCAAAAACCTTAAAGAATTTTCTACTGATATTGTTTCTATGAAGTCAGTACCTTTATACTCAGGAGGAGTCTATAAAACAACACCGTGTAGAAGCCTTAAAAGGTACTACTTGGGAAGAATGCAAGGTATTTTTTTCTATTTTTCCATTTTCTTTACCAATGAGAGTTGAATGTGCAATCTCCATTAAGTAAACATACTGCTAGTTCTAAATATAAACTTCTATAAATTCATGGTAAGTTGACAAGATCTCTGGACTAAGAAGAAAAAAAACCAAGACCTTAAATTCCCTTATCTCTCAACATTTCAGTTTTCTTATCTGTAAAATAAAGATAATAGAAGATTAATTTCTAAGGAATCTTTCCCTTTCTGCATTTCTGATTCTTCAGTAAGGTTAGGTTCTAGCACAAGGTAGCCTAAACAGTCAGTCGTAGCCTCAGGCAAAATAAAAACAAAGGAACAACCATAACAACAACAAACAAACAAACACACACACACACAAAAAAAAAAAAACAAAGAAATCAGGGCTTCTGAATCATCAAAAGAGCTGTCAGCAAAATCAGTTCAATGGAGTACTTGACTTTTCACCCAAAGAGCCTTATTCAGAATAGGTTTTACTTTAGAACAATGTAATTTATTTACCTATAATTATTTTTTTGTTTTGTTTTGTTTTGTCTTGCTGGTGGAGTCTTGCTCTGTAAGCCAGGCTGGAGTGCAATAGTGGGATCTCGGCTCACTGCAACCTCTGCCTCTCAGGTTCAAGTGATTCTCCTGCCTCAGCCTCCCAAGTAGCTGGGATTATAGGCATGCACCACCACAACTGGCTAATTTTTGTATTTTTAGTAGAGATGAGGTTTCACCATGTCGGCCAGACTAGTTTCAAATTCCTGGACTCAAGTGATCTACCCATCTTGGCCTCCAGAAGGGCTGGAATTACAGGTATGAGCCACCGTGCCTGGTCTATTTACCTACAATTCTACAAACTGATTAAACAACAAACCAAGATAAGGCTAAAGTGAGAACTCACACAACTGTAAGGTCTTTTAGGCTGACGGATGGTGGCATGGAAGCCATGTTAACCTCTGTGACCTCCAGGGACACTCCAGATGAGTTCCTGGAAAATCTAAAGTAACTGGAAGACGATCATGAAAAGAGGAAGAAATGATCAACACCTGCAGTGCCTATTTGACTTTGAGACATTCTCTATTGTTCCTTATTCCCGCCCTAATTGATAAGGCCATCTTGGACTTTGTAATCAACCTTGGTCAACCTCCTGACTCCACCCCCTATGCCCCTCCCACCTTGCAAACCTATGACCTGCTCCCAGCTTGCAAAAACTGCCCTAAATTGTAACTTTCCACTGCCCACCTCAAACCCATAAAACCAACTCCTATCCCACTGCCCTTCACTGATGCCCCTTTCGGTCTCAGCCCACCTGCAGCTGGGTGAATAAACAGCCATGTTGCTCACACAAAGCCTGTTTGTGGGGGGTTTCTTCATTCAGCGCATGGGTTTTAACAACAACAAAGGACAGATATAACACAATGTATTATAAACCAAAGCCATAATAGACAATAACAACCACAAATCAGGAAAACATTAGAAAATGGTCATTTCTACTCTATTTGCAGAGTTAAAAGACTTTTGGAAAGAGTCAAAAGTAAAAAAAAAATTGATCATTTAAAAAAAGATAAGGAGAAAATTCACCACACTGTATAATGCATTCCTCAAAATTATCATGTAGAATTATGCGTAAGACATAACTGAAACTATATCTGCCTTTATAGTTATCTATTCTATCCACTTTTTAATGCATCATTTGTTTTGTCCTTCCTTTTTTTTTGAGATAGAGTCTCACTCTGCTGCCAGGCTGGAGTATACTGGCATAATCTCGGCTCACTGCAACCTCTGCCTTCCGGGTTAAAGCAATTCTCCTGCCTCAGCCTCCCAAGTAGCTGAGACTACAGGTGCATGCCACCACGCCCAGCTAACTTTTGTATTTTTAGTGAGGTTTCACCATGTTGGTCTGGATGGTCTCAATCTCTTGCCCTCGTGAGCCGCCCACCTCAGCCTCCGAAAGTGCTGGGATTACAGGCATGGGCCACTGCGCCCAGCCTGTTTTGTTCCTTCCTAAAACACCCCTCTTTGCCATGAAAACAAAGTACTTCAAAGGATCCCAGATAAAGAATAACATATGCTAAGGAAAAATTTGTGTCAGAAATTAAAGCAAAAAATATAAATAAATAAAAAGAAATAAATTAATTAAGACAAAGAATAAGGAAGAGAGCAATTAAATGTAAGGACATAATTCTCAAAAATACAAAGGAAAACTGACCACTTCTAATGGTGTTTTTCCATTTTAACAGATACAGAAATGTCCAATTTAAGAGAACAATTAAGGCCAGGTAAGGTGGCTCATGACTATAATCCCAGCACTTTGGGAGGCCAAGGTGGGAGGATCACTTGAGCCTAGGACTTCAAGACCAGTCTCGGCAACAGCCTACAGCTCCAAAAAAAACAAAACAAAATTAGCAAGGCATAATGGCATGTGCCTATAGTCCTAGCTATAGGCACAGGATGGAAGGTGAGGGTGGGAGGACTGCTTGAGCAGAGGAGGTCAAGGCTGCAGTGAACGGTGATTGTGCCACTGCATTACAGCCTGGGTTATAGAGTGAGATCCTGCCTTAGAAAAAAAAAAAAGAGCAATTAACAAAAACCTTTAATATACTATTACTTCTTTAAAAATTAGTATGTGTTTACATATACATACTGCCTCCATGCTTTTGTCAGGGTTTATTTAAAAATCCAGTTCAAACTTACTTCAACAAATGAGAATTACTTAGCTGATAACGGCTAAACTACTCAAAGATTGGGGCAAAGCTCATCTCAGTGTAGAGAGAATCCAGAGACCAGAGTACCATGATGGCCTGTGGTTGTCTCTTTATCCTATTCATGATGTCTGGTGCTATCCCTTTCCTCATTCTTTCCACAACTTTCTCCAATATGGTAACACATCTAGAAATAGCTCCAGACTTTCATCCTTGTTAACTCCCTCATGAAAGAAGCAAGAGTCTTTTCTACCAGCTCTAATTTTTGAAAAGTTTATAAAAGGACAGCTTGGATCACTGCGCATACCGGGACTGATCACTGCGCATACCTGGACTGATCACTATGGCCAAGGGGATGAAAACCCATTTCTGGCCTTGCCTTAAGCACATACCCACCAGTTTGGTCAGATTAAAGGAGGAGTATTAGTAGCAAAAACAGGGTCATTAGAGATATTCTTAAGTAATGAAAGATACCCTAATTTGGCATCTATTACATTCCAAGTACAAGATAATTACTATTATTATTTTTAAGAGTGATACAGTCATCCCTCAGTATCTGTGCGGGATTAGTGCCAGGACCACTTGCAGATATCAAAATCCATGAATGCTCAAGTCCCTTATATAAGATGGTGTAGTATTTGCATATTAACCTATGCACATCCTTTCATATACTTTACATCATCTCCAGATTATTTATAAAACCTAATACAATATAACTTCTGTAAATAGTTGTTATACTATATTGTTTAGGGACTAATGGCAAGGAAAAAAATAGTCTGTACATGCTCAGTACACTCATAACCATCCATTTTTTAAAAATACTTTTAAGCCAGGTATGGTAGCTCACACCTGTAATTCCAGCACTTCGAACCTAGGAGTTCAAGACCAGCCTGGGGAATAAACCAAGATGCCATCTTTACATAAAAAAAAAATAGCTGGGTGTGGTGATGCATCCTCTACTTCCAGCTACTAGGGAGGCTGATGTGGGAAGATCACTTGAGCTCAAAAGTTCTAGGTTACAGTAAGATATGCTCACACCACTGTACTCTAGTTTGGTACACAGGGCAAAGGCCCTGTCTCTAAAAATAAATAAATAAATAAAATTTTTAAAATATAATTTTTGATCCACAGTTGTTTGATGTGGAGCCCACAGACCAGGAGGGCTGACTGTACTTCACATTTATTGACAATTTATAAACTACTTAGACACTTATTTTTATTTTTTAGAGATGGGGGTCTCGTTATGCTGCCCAAGGTGGACTCAAAATGTTAGACTCAAGCAATCCTTCTGCCTCAGCTTTGTGAGTAGCTGGCACTAAGGTTTGCTTCATCAGATCTGGCAAAAAAATTTTCAGAAATCATATTTAGGTTATTGGAGCAAGATAGCCAAATATCAACTTCTAGTAATCATGCCCCCAGAAGGAACACCAAATTGAACTATCCACACAAGAAAGCAACACCATAAGAACCAAAAATCAGGTGAGTAAACATAGTCAGTACCTTGTTTTAAACTCTTATCAAGGAAAGATGCTGAAAAGGGTAGGAAAGACAGTCTTGAATTGTCAACACCACTCCTCCCACATTTCCTGCAGCAGCCACGTGGCGTGGACACAGTATATCAATGTGCTTGGGAGACACAGCGTAGTGATTGTGAGACTTTGCATTGAAACTCGATGCTGCCCTGTCACAGTGGAAAGCAATATAGGGCAGAATTCAGCTGGTGCCCATGGAGGGAACATTTAGACCAGCTCTAGGCAAAGGAGTATCATCCAGCCCAGCAGTGAGAAACTGCATTCCAGCTAGCCTGCCACCACAGGTTAAAGCCTTCTGGGGTCCTAAATAAACTTGAAAGGCAATCTAGGCCACAAGGACTGCAATTCTTAGGCAAGTGCTGGTACTGTGCTGGGCTGAGCGCCAGTGGACTTGGTGTGCATGCAAGCCAGTAAGATACCAGCTGGGGCAGCCAATAGAATGCTTGTACTACCCTTTCCCCAACCCCAGGTAGCGCAGCTCACAGCTTTAGGAGAGACTCCATCCTTCCATTTGGGGAGAGGAGAGTGAAGAGTAAAGAGGACTAAGAAAACTTTGTCTCGGAACTTGGATAGCAGGTTAGCCATAACAGAATAAGGCACCAGGCAGAGTCCTGAAGTGCCCATTCCAGGCTCTCAGACAACACTTCTAGACACCCTGGGACAGAAAGGAACCCACTGTCTTGAAGGAAAGGATATAGTACTGTCATGATTCATCACCTGCTGACTAAAGAGCCCTTGGGTCTTGAATACACATAAGCAGCACCCAGGCAATATTCGCTGCAGGCCTTAGGTGAGATCCAGGGTCCTACTGGCTTTGGGTGTGACCCAGCACATTCTCAGCTGTGGTGGCTCCAAGGAGTGATTCCTTCGGCTTAAGGAAGAGAAAGGAAAGAGTAAGGAGGACTTTGTCTTGCAACTTGGGCACCAGCTGGGCCACAGTGGGGTAAAACACGAGGCAGGCTCCTGGGTTCCTTGATTCCAGGGCTTGGGTCCTGGTCAGCATTTCTGGACCCAGGATGGGCCACAGCAAAGCCTGCTGCCCTCAAGGGAGAGAAAAGGCCTGGCAGCACTCACCAAACAGTGAATGAAGAGCCCTTGGTCCATTGGTGAACACTGGCAGTAGCCAGGCAGTACTTGCTGTGGGCCTGAGGTGGTGGTAGCCACAGGGAGCCACAGAAAACTCCTACATGAGCAAAGGAGAAGGAAGAGCGCAAAGAATTTTGTCTTGTGGTTTGGGTGTTAATGCAACTGCAACAGAATAGAGCATAAAGTTAATTTCTAAGATTTCAGACTCCAGGCTCTGGCTCCCGGGTGGCATTTCTGTACCTGCCCTGGGCTGGGCAGAGGCGGGGAGGGTAGGGAGTGGGGAAAGGGAGCTTGATGCTCTGAAGGGAAGGACACAAGCCTGGCTGGATTCACTACCTGCTGACTGAAGAGCTCTTGGGCCTTGAGTGAACGTTAGTGACAGCCCAGACAGTGGTCATTGTAGGCCTTGGGTGAGACCCAGTGCCATACTGGCTCCAGGTCTAACCTGTACAGTCCTAGTAGTGGTAGCCAAGGGAGTGCTTGCATCACCCTTACCCAAGCTCCAGGCAGCTCAGCAGAGACTCCGTTTGTTTGGTGGAAAGTTAGGGAAAAGAAGAGACTATGCCTGATAATCCAAGGAAGTTTTCCAGTTCTTACTCAAGACAATCAAAGCAGTACCTGCACAAGTCTCCAAGAGTCACAGCATTACTGAGCTTGGGTTGCCCCTAATACAGATATGGCTGCAGTGACCAAAGATTTAGATCACAAAACTAAATTCCCTTTGAAGAACTGGAAAGCCTTCCCAAGAAAAACAGATACAAACAAGCCCAGACTGCAAAGAATACAATACCTAACTCTTACCCAACATCAATGAACATCCACAAACATCAAGACCATCCAGGAAAACACAACCTCACCAAATGAACTAAATAAGGCACCAGTGACCAATTCCAGAGTGACAAAGATATGTGACCATTAAGACAGATAATTCAAAATAGGTATTTTGAGGAAGCTCAATGAAATTGACGATAAAAGAGAGAAGGAACACAGAATCCTATTAGAAAAATTTAACAATGCAATTAAAATAATTTTAAAAAGTAAATCAAATTCTAGGACTTCAAGATATACTGGTTGACTTTAAAAAAGAAAAAAAAAAAAGAGGAAAAAAAAATCTGGGGCTGAGTGACCAGGCACAGTGGCTCACACCTGTAATCATAACACTCTGGGAGGCTGAGGTGGGTGTATTGCTTGATCTCACAAGTTCGAGATCAGCTGGGGCAACATGTTGAAACCCTGTCTCTACTAAAATACAAAACATTAGCCAGACATGGTGGTGTGCACCTGTAGTCCCAGCTACTCAGGAGGCTGAGGCATGAGAAATGCCTTAACCCAGGAGGCAGAGGTTGCAGTGAGCTGAGATCACACTACTGCACTCCAGCCTGGGCAACAGAGTAAGACTCTGTCTCAAAAAAAAAAAAAAAAAAAATTCTGGAGCTGAAAAATTTAACGGACATAGTCTGTCAACAGAAAACTGATCAAGCAGAAGAAAGAATTAGCGTGCAACTTGAAAATACAGTCAGAAGAGACAAAATAAAAAAATATTTAAAAGAATGAAAAATGGCTATAACATCCTGAAAATAGCCTCAAAAAGGCAAATCTAAGAGTTATTGACTTTAAAAAGGAGGCAGAAAGAGAGACTGGGGTCAAAAGTTTATTCAAAGAGATGATAACAAACCTAGAGAAAGATATCAAGTACAAGAAGGTCATAGAACACCAAGCAGATTTAACACAAAGACTACCTCAAGGCATTTAATAATCAAACTCCTCAAGATCAAGGATAAAAGAAAGGAGCCTAAAACTAGCAAAAGAAAAGAAACAAGTAACATACAGCGGAGCTCCAATACATCTGGCAGCAAACTTCTCAATGGAAACCTTGTGGGCCAGGAGAAAGTGCCGTGACATATTTTTTTTTTTTAAAGAGAGAAAAGGAGAAAGAAAGAAAGAAACAGCAAAAGAAAGAAACAAAAAGAATGAAAGAGAGAAAGAAAGAGGAAGAGAAAGAGGGAGAGAGAATGGGATTCTTGTTTTATTGCCCAGGCTAGAATACAGTCTAAAAATGGGTATTAAAAACCTCTTTT
>CAUYQU010007842.1:0-76789 GCA_963574635.1 Cheracebus regulus | reverse complement strand
TCTCTTTCATTCTTTTTTTCTTTCTTTTGCTGTATCTTTCTTTCTCCTTTTCTCTCTTTTTCTAAAATCTCTTCCTCTTTCTTTCTCTTGCATTCTTTTTTCTTTCTTTTGCTGTTTCTTTCTTTCTCCTTTTCTCTCTTTTTCTAAAATCTCTTCCTCTTTCTCTCTTTCATTCTTTTTACTCTAAATATATATATATATATATATATATATATATATATATATATTCTAAAAAGAGAAGGAATAAAACAGAGTTATATTGGAGCAAACTTTTGTATGCTACTAAAATTAAGTTGGTATTATATTGAACTAGATTGTTAATAATTAAAGTATTGGGCTGGGCATAGTGGCCCATGCCTATAATCCCAGCACTTTGGGAGGCCAAGGCAGGAGGGTCACTTGAGGCAAGGAGCTTGAGACTAGCCTGGGCAACACAAGGAAACCTCGTTTCTACAAAAATTTTTGAAAATTAGCTGGGCATGATGGCACGTGCCTATAGTCCCATCTACTTGCAACAGAGGTGGGAAGATCATTGATCCCAGGAGCCTGAGGTTGCAATGAGCCATGATCATGCCACTGTACACCAGCCTCAGAGACAGAGCCAGACACTGTCTCTTTAAAACATTGAAATATTAATTATAATACCATAGGCAACCACTAATAAAATAACTAAAAATACATGTTTTAAAAGAAATGAAAGGTAATTAAAATGGTACACTATAAACTAACACGAAAGCATTCAAGAATCAAGGAATTGAGGAATACAAGAGACATAATACATGTAGAAAACAAATAGCACAATAGCAAAAATAAATTCTGTCTTATCAGTAATTGTATTAAAGTAAGTGGATTAAACTGTCAGATTAGAAGGAAGCAATTGGGAGAATGGATTTTTTTTTTAAATATGGCACAATTATATGCTGTTTACAATAGACACTTGAGAGTCAAAGACAAAAATAAATGGAACATAAAAGGGTGGAAAAGATACAATAGCAATAACCAAAAGAGCTGGAGTAGCTATAGTAATGCCAGACAAAATATTTTAAGATAAAAATTATTATTAGGGCAAAGAAGAATATTTTATTACTATAAAAGTTTCAATTAATCAAGAAAATATAACAATAATTAAAGTGTATGTACCTAACAACACAGTCCCAAAATACACAAAGCAAAAATACACAGAATTAAAGGAAGAGGCAATTCAAACTTAATAGTTGGATACTTCAATAAATGTATTTTTGTTTATAGTTATTTTCTTTTCTTCTATCTGATTTAAAAGACAACCACATAAACCAGTAATTATAAGTCTCTGTTGATGAGAATAGAAAAACAATCTGCCAGGATCATGATAGTGCCAGCTCTCAAATCTGAGTCTAGAGTAATAGAGAAATAAAACTAAAACCTGTCCAAAAATAATGCAGTCACAGTGAACCTGACTGGGAAACGAGTAGAACAGAGGGAAGAGCAGCTGAGGAACCCTAAACAATTCCCCTTAGGGCCACTCCCTCCCCAGTGTCTCCTGATGTGTGACTTGACCCTCCCCTCCATTAAGAATAGATGTCACTTTCCTCCGTTCTCCTCCACTATCCTCGACTCGCTGCTGCTCTCCCACTCCACATCAACAGAGTCCCAGAAGCTTCTTAAATGTCAGCCCTATGGAGCTCAGAGCTCAGAAATGCTAGAAGTCCTTCAGTACCAGATGCCAAATTAGAGAGGGCAAAAGAGTAGGAAAGACTGTGCAGTGACCCCTAAATCCATGTGCCACTATCCTATGGCACACTTGAGACTATTCTGAAGAGCAAGTTAAACTCATATAAAATATAAATTTGTATCATAAAAAATATTTCATATGAAACATTTATGGAACTGAAAAAGTACTGTACTTCAATTTGGAGCAAAATGCCTTTGGGTCTCACTCTGAAAATAAATGTTTAAATCATACTTGATGAAACAAAGTCAAATGAAACCATGCACATTGGATTCACCAGGACAGCTGTGTACACAGTGGGCTGGCTCTCCTAGATAAAAAGGTCCTCATGGATATACAGTGGGTCCTCATGAAACTGACTTTGCCACACATTTTTGGGAACTGAGAGTTTTTTTCTTCCTCCAGGAGGGCACAACTTCTTTCTATTTTCCAGTTTTTGTTCTCTACCTCTTTAATTTTGCTTAAGAAGAATGACCTGAAAAGCACATTAGTAATGACTAGATGCCAAGGATTGATCCTTCTAGCATGAAGTTGGAACATGGAACTGTTTCATCAGTGTTAACTAGACCTGAATTATCAAATTTCAAATAATATTATAATATCAAAAGCTGATTCTAGATTATATTACAGCTCATTTCATAGAGAACCAGGGAAGTGGAAGAAAAATATAAATGTGCTTCTTAACCTGTGTGACCTGCCTACCTCAATAATTCAAGTGAAAATTATGGATGCACATGTTCAAGACATATAAAAAATAATCTTGTATGTTTTAAATATCTAACTCAATGACTATCATCCGGCATCTCTCATGCTGTGCTCATTCACACATGCAGAAGGGTAACTCCTCTTTGGCAGACCTACAAAGTATATCTAAATTAAACAGTCTAATCAAGTGGCAGGATTATGTGTAAGCCTCCTTAAATAAAATGGTACCAAGAAATACATCTTGGTAGAATGTTATTATTGTCACATTACTATAGTAACCACTAGGAATTTAGTTGGTTAAAATTATATCAAAACGCAGGCTTCAAAATGGGAGAAAATATTTGCAAACTATGTATCTGACAAAGGTCTAATATCCAGCATCTATAACGAACTTAAACAAATTTACAAGAAAAATATCCACATTAAAAAGTGGGCAATGAGCGTGAACAGACATTTTTCAAAAGAGGACTTAATGCAGCTAACAAGCATATGAAAAAATTCTCAACATCACTAATCATTAGAGAAATGCGAATCAAAACCGAAATGAGATACCATCTCACACAAGTCTTAAGGGCTATTTTTAAAAAGTCAAAAAATAACAGAGGCTGGCAAGGTTGCAGAGAAAGGGGAATGCTTATGCACTGCTGGTTGGAATGTAAATTAATTCAGCCATTGTGAAAGGCAATGTGGTGATTCCCCAAGGAATTTAAAACAGAATTACCATTTGACTCAGCAACCCCATTATTGAGTATATACCCAAAGAAATATAAATCATTCTACCATAAAGACACATGCACACATATGTTTGTTGCAACACTATTCGCAAGAGCAAAGACATGGAATCAACCTAAATGCCCATCAATAGTACACTGGATCAAACAACCAAATACCATGTGTTCTCACTTATAAGTGGGAGGTAAACAATGAGAACACGTGGGCACCAAGTGGGAAACAGCAGACACCTGGGCCTACTTGAGGGTGGAAGGTGGAAGGAAGGAGAGGATCAGAAAACTACCCGTCGGATATTATGCTTATTACTCAGGTGATGAAATAATCTGTACACCAAACCCCCACGACACACAGTTTACCTATATAACAAACCTCCACATGTACCCCTGAACCTAACATAAAAGTTATTTTCTCTTTTTTTTTTGCCCCCCATAAAAGTTTTTTTTTAAGTCAAAACCACTTTCATTCTGTCTTCTTTCCAGAAATATCTCTGAAAAAATGCATCCTGTGAAATGGTGCTCTAAAATTATTGGAGATATTATTACTTCCATTACTAAAATAATACCTTATATTAACTTCATTAAAATATGTCAAACCTCCACAACTGGTATTTATGTTCAGAGAAATCACTGTCAATACAATATCTGCCAGGAAATAAAAACATCTTAAAGTGGCTTGGCACTAACGCTGTTGTTATCATCACTATTACGAGGGACAGTGTCAGATTACATGTATGACCACAAGGAGGTGCTAATACCCTGTGGCTTCATCACCGAAAAGAAAGTCATCAGAGCTGCAAAATCTGGGCCTGTTATTGCAGAGTCTGGTACAAACAAAAGCCCCAGAGAGAGCAGAGCAACCTGCTGGCCCCTCACAGGTGACCAAGTGGAGGATACTCTACAGTCGGGGGAAGGGGGAGATAAGCCAGGGGAAAACTGGCCTGCCTACCTGTTCTTCTCACAGAGGTATCTCTTTAAAAATACATCTGATGAAATACTATCATTTCTAAGTGTCTGGACATTGTTACAATTAGCAAATTAATCATCGATACATTAATCATTCTAATTTAGCTTCTTGTCCATCACTACAATTCTTAAGAATAAAATGTGTGACCAGAAATAAGAATGTGGAGTCAGAAGAGGCTTAATTACTAGAAATATGAAATCAAGATGAAATTGCAGAGTTGTCACAAAACGAAGAGTTAAAGGCACTTTCCCTTACTGGCCCTTTCTATTGAAAACTAGAAGGAATTTAAGAGAGTAATGTTATTGTTAATGTTTTCACAGAGAGACAATTTGAGGGATTTACTTTGTTAATATACATTTGACATCGTCTCAACTCCTGTTCCAATCACAGAAGTGCCTCCAAATAAAATACCTGCCAGTAATCAAAAACACATATTGGGAGGGGCGCGGTGGCTCACGCCTATAATCCCCGCACTTTGAGAGGCCGATGCAGGTGGATCACGAGGTCAAGAGATAGAGACCATCCTGGTCAACATGGTGAAACCCCATCTCTACTAAAAATACAAAAAAATTAGCTGGGCATGGTGGTGGCTCACGCGTATAGTCCCAGCTACTCGGGAGGCTAAAGCAGGAGAATTGCTTGAACCCAGGAGGTAGAGGCTGCGGTGAGCCAAGATCGCACCATTGCACTCCAGCCTGGGCAACAGGAGCGAAACTCTGTCTCAAAACACACACACACACACACACATTATTATTTTATCATTATTTCTTTAAAGGGAGTGGTGGGGAGTTCTTTACGCAGTCTTTATGATTTTTCTCTAAGTTTGAAACTATTTCAAAATAAACTTTTTTTAATTGAGTATTCCTTTCTTGAACTACAGTTAAATGAAAAGCCTACCAATAGTTAAATCTTTAATGTTCTAAGGGATAATATTATCATTATTATTAAATAGGGTTAACCCCAACCAATAAGAACTGTCCTGTTTCTAGGCAGAATATAGATCCCAGCAACCAGGGAGGAAACAGGTAATTTGCCTTCAGTCACCATTGTGAGAAATCCACTCAGTAGCAACAGTGAATGGATCTCCCTGTGGAATTGCTTATCACCTAGCAATATATTGGTTGTAAACAATGCAGTCATAAATGTATTCTCTTTAATTTACATATACTTGGTGGCTCTAACAAAGAGAAGTCTTCATTCTCTAGCGTGCAAATGAGCCCAGCAAAAAGCACTGCTGGATGAGTTTGTTTTTCTTTCTAAGCTGGGGCATGTGAATCCACATCTTATCACATGAAACGGTGATGTGCATTAGACAGAAATTTTAAAACACATTCATATTTTTTTACTCCCTGGTTCTTCATGAAATAAGCAGTAATTGAATCCTGATACCTGCTTTTCATATGTTTTAAAAGTGATAATTCAGATTTAACAGCACCAATAACAAAACAGTGCCATGTTCCAGTTTTATGCTAGAGGGATCATCCACTAGCATTAATAATTACTAGTGGCTTTCCTTGACATTCTTCTCTTTAAGTAAAATTACAGAACTAGAGAATAAAATCTGGGAAATAGAGCAAGTGTTCTCTTAGAGAGCAGAGCCCTCAGAACCCACAAAATTAGTTTCGTGAAGATATACAGTAACTTTCTTGGTCTTTTTTTCTGTTGTTTATAACAAAGTTCCTGAAACTGGGTAATTTATGAAGAAAAGAAATGTATTTCTTACAGTTGTGGAGCTGAGGGATCCAGGATCAAGGGGCCATATCTGCTGAGATCCTTCTTGCAGGTGAGAACTCTCTGAAAAGTCCCGAGGCAAGGCAGAGCATCAGCTGGTGAGGGGGGTTGATTGTGCCAGCTCAGGTGTCTCTTGCCCTTCATATAGGCCACCTGTCCCACTTCCATGCTAGCCCATTCATCTATTAACCCATTAATCTATTAATCCATTAATGGATAATTCATTCATGAGGGCAGAGCCCTCGTGATCCAATCACTTCTTAAAGGCCCCACCTCTCAATACTTTCACACTGGGGGTTTAGTTTCAACATCAGTTTTGGAGGGACCATCCAAAACACAACAGTAACCTGTGAGAAAATTTCCTGCTACGAGAGGCAGCCCACTGTGTACTGGGGAGAATGACTCACTTATTCAACCTGCATGTCAAATGAATGTGATCGCAAACATTCACACACACACACACACACACACACACACACACACACACACACACACGGCGCCACTGATGCCGTTTGAAGGAAGACTTGAATTTTCCACGGGAGCTGTTGCTTCTTTTTTTATTTATTTATTGTATTTTATTTTTTGTCTTACATACACAAATGCACACACATACGAAGGTAAGCTCCATGATGGTGAAACAGGCCAAATTGTCCCATACAACTAATATTTACAGGTTTTTGAATAAACATTGAAATTGATCCTCCCCAGTCTTAAAACTTGAAAGTTACATTTGCCTTACCAGAGTTCCTGCCTCAGGAAACTGACCCTCAGGCAAGGAACTAAAACTCATCAGATCACCACATCCAGACGGGACACCGGATCCCTCATCTATCATGTTTGCTTCCTTACGCCTCCCCAGTTCCTGATTTTCCCACCTTCACTGCTATATAAACCCCCGCCACCCAAGTTTAGTGGGTCAGGGAGACAGATTTCAGACTTTATCTCCCATTCTCCCTGGCTGGCATTCTGTGCAGCGAGCAACAGAACTGAAGCCAAATCCCTGGCATTTCCATAACAGGCCTTAAATGTTTGCTCATTGCTGTTATCTCCATTTACAAGAACTGTGCCTGACACATGCTTGGTACATGAAATTGTTAAATGAGTGAACCAATGGATTATTCAAGATAAACAGTACACCCCAAATTGTAGGTGAGTAGTTGGGAGACAGTGTCGGTACACTGGATATGCATATTGGAAGACTTAGGTGGTTGCTAGCTTCTCCTTTTCTTTTCTTCTTTCCTTTCTCCTACCCAGGTACAGGAGAATCCTCCAAAAGTGAATGCCAAGATCAGCCATGACTGTGAAGAGATGGACACCTACAAAATACAAATCAAAATGATTTCAGAAAAATTTGGAAGAATCACAGGTTATTATCAAAGCAGCTTATTTCCCATGAGAGAAAATCCTGTGGCAATGAGTTAAGAGCTCTGTTGGCTAAGACACATCTGTATATCTTAAGAAAAGAAAAATACAACTTATTGACTAAGTAGTGTGAAGATAAAATAAAATAAAAAAGAAAATGCATATCTGAGACCAAAAAACAAAAATGAAGAAAAATGTTAGTTTTCCAAAAATATACTTACATCCCTGGTGTTGCAAATGGGGTAGGTGGCATTCTCTGGATCTCCACATCCCCAAAGAAAGAAGAGCACCTTCAGCCAAAAAACAGAATGAGATCCCATCATTTGCAACAATATGGCTGGAACTGGAGGTCATTGTGATAAATGAAATAAGCCAGGCATAGAAAGACAAACATTGCATGTTCTCACTTATGTGGAATCTACAAATTAAAATAATTGAACTCACAGACATAGAAAGTAGGATGGTTACCAGAAGCTGGGAAGCTAGTGTGGGGTTGAGGGGAGGTGGGGAAAGTTAATGGGTACCAAAAAAATAGAAAGAATTAATAAGACCTACTATGTGATAGGATGATGACTATAGTAAATAACACCTTAATTATACATTTTAAAGTAAAGAGTATAATTATATTGTTTATAACTCAAAGGATAAATGCTTGAGGGGATGGATACCCCATTCTCCATGATGTGCTTATTTCACATTGCATGCCTGTATCAAAACATCTCATTTATTGCATAAATTTACACAACTACTATGTACCCACAAAAATGTTTTTAAATAAAATAAATTTAAAAATATCTAAAGAGCAGCACCAGGCTGTGACTGGTGGTTTGACCCAGCATTCCTCCCAGGGTCAGGATCCCAGGAGAAAGAGGCCTCTAGCGGGTGGATCCTTCACAAAGTCCACAAGAGTATGACCTAGTGCTCCTGGTGCAGGCAGCCGCAGCTCAGGACTTTCTTTCTATTCACATGCTCACTAGACCAGAGTTCCACTGGTCCAGGCCCTGGTCCTCCACCTCATCCCCTTGTCAGACCTGAGATGTTTAGAGAGTCTTCAAGGGACAGGTCCTAAGAAGAGAAATCTCTGTTCTTTCCTTATTCCATAAATCCAGGACGCAATTGTCTAGGAATCCTTTTCACCAAGGAGCTTCCCTTGCTGGCACATCCTCCCCATTCTCCTCTGGTCACAAGAAATGTTGAACACCAAGCACTGTCCACTCAGCTTGAAAACAATAGTGAGTCACCCCTGAGTAGATCCAACTTCCCATTGAGCGTGCTGCTACAGAACCACAAGATGCCCTTTACCTCCCTTCTACAATAATTTTCATTGTTGCTATTTTAGTTTTTTTTGCCAGGAAGTGATTATATCACATATAAGATGAAAACAGATAGGATTCTGCTTCATAATGTGCTGTACCTGTATATTATTTCAATGACAACACTAATAAATTAATTACTTCCATTTTATTCTATTTGTAAGTAGCATAATTACAGTTTTATGTTGTTTTTAGCAAAGCTTCTAAAATAATGCAAGGAAACAGCAGCTATTTTATTCCGACTTTCTTTTTAAATAATTTTATTTGTTTCTCTATTGGTTTTATTGCCATGATCTAATGTATTAATAATTACACATCTCAAATGAAGACCTGATAGGATTACAATGTTTAGGATTGCAGTTTTAAAACATGCATGATGCAAATGCAAATCATATTTAATCCTCAGAGCACAAGCTTCCTTCTCACCCCAAACTTCCTTGGGGTGTCCACTGGGAAGCTACCTTAACCTTGACTCTGAAGGGTGCCTCAGGTGGGTTTTCAGGTCAAACACAACATTCTTCTGTGAGGACCAGCCCCAGACAAAATTATGTGAAAGTTTTTTGAGGACTCCTGATTCTCTTCCCTGTTCTGTGTCCTTTCTGCCCCATCACCAACCTGGACTGACAGTTGGAAGGACCACAAAGGCTAAGCAATCAACCCTTTCCCCATCTCCTCCGTGAACTCTCACCTTTACAACTGTGAGGCCAACGTCAGCATTCAAAATCCATAAACGAGACCATGAGGCCACGCTGCTCAAAGCCCTCCAATGGCACCAACTTACATTGAAACTCAAATCTACGCCCTCCTGGCCCATGAGGTTGTACCTACCCAAGCACCTCCTATAACTCCACTGACCATGCTTTTGTCCAGTTAGCATGGCAGGCTCACTGAGTGGCAGAGATTTGCACTAGGCATTTCCTCTGCCAAGAATACCTTTACCCCACAAATGTGTTGGCTGCCTCCTTCATTTAGACACCAATTCTAATCCTGTCTTCTTAAAGTGCCCTTTCCTGACCATTGTCAGGAAACCTTCCTCATCCCTCTCTGATATGGTTAGGCTTTGTGACCCCACCCAAATCTCATCCTGAACTATAACCCTTGTAATCCCCATAATCCCCATGTGTTAAGGGAGGGAGCAGGTGGAAGTAATTAAATCATGGGGGCAATTTCCCCCATACTGTTCTCATGATAGTGAGTTCTCACAAGATCTGATGGTTTTATAAGTGTTTGGTAGTTCTTTCTGTATTCACTATCCCTCCTGCCACCTTGTGAAAAAGGTGCCTTGCTTCCCATTCACCGTCCACCATGATTGTAAGTTTCCTGAGGCTTCCCCAGCCATGTGGAACTGAGACTCAATTAAACTTCTTTCTTTTATAAATTACTCAGTCTTTATAGTAGTGTGAGAATGAACTAACATATTCTCTATTCCTTTGGTCCTATTTACTACCTCATAGCACTCATCCTATCTGAATCATCTTATTTCTGTGTTTATTCCTTGTGTATTTTCTGCATCATCCTCTGAACTGATGTGGGCTGATGTGGCAGAGAGATTATCTTACTCCCTCTGTGTACTGAAAGACAGTCAGTCATTAATGCAGTTTACATAGAAGGCAGGGGAAGCTCAAGTTTATGGGAAAAGAGGAAAGAGATGTTAAGGGAAAAGACTTGGTAGGATAGCCATTGGCCTTCTGTACTGCAGTGTTGAGCAGAGCAGAGTTTGGGTGCTTTTGTGTTAATGTAAAAGCCACTGGTCCTCAGAGGCTGAGATTATTTCACTGACTTAGATTGTCCTTAACAATAGAAGGGGCCTACAAGCGCTTAACAATCAGCCCTTCCCTGGGTGTCATCACTAATATTCCTGAGGCCCACAACTCACAAAACACAGGATTCCATAGAACTCCACACTGTCTTCTAGTTTATCCTTCTTAACCTCCTTGATGGCTACTCTGTAGTGCAGGGACTGCATTTGAAGATGAGGAAACTGAAGTTCAAACAAGCTCCAGATTATGAAATATAGAAAGGTGGCTGACCACCCAGACTCTAAGGCCACACTGCCTGGGAAGCAGGCTCAGCTCTGCACCTCCCTAGCCATGTACCTTTATACTTATAGCAGGTAGCATGATACTCAAACCCATTCCTTCAAATTCCTCAACTCTAACAGTTGTACAGGCTAAATGAGATGCATTTATGTAAAACTCCTAGCACATGGTAAACCACCATGCAAATTACTGCGTTTATCATCACATTCTAAATTACATTACATACATAGCTGGCCAGGAATCTGAGATCTCTGGCCCCAAATCCCATTCACTGTCAACTCTCTAAGAAACTGTGTTGCCTCTGGTTGGTGAACTGCATCAAAATGTTTAGAGAATGAAGAACTGGCATAGAGGAAAATGTGTCATTCATTCAGGACAAGGGTCCCCAATGATTGTGAATAGGCATCATCTTGGGCCAGGTGTGTGCAAGTTGGGAAGATATGAGCACACTTTTCAAGGAGCAGACCTAAACATCAGGTGTGCAAGTGGGAGAGAAGTTCAACCTTCAGTGGGGTTCACAAGAACGGCTGCTAGGCCACGCACGGTGGCTCATGCCTGTAATCCCAGCACTTTGGGAGGCCAAGGCAGGAAGATCACTTGAGCCCAGGAGTTTGCAACCAGCCTAGCCAATATGGTAAAACCCTATCTCTACAAAAAAAAATTCATAAAAATTAGCCAGGCATGGTGGTGCAGGCTTGTATTCCCAACTATTTGGGAGCACAAAAATTGCTTGACTCCTAGAGGCAGAGGTTGTAGTAAGCAGAGATCGTGCCATGCACTCCAGCCTGGATAACAGAGTGAGATTCTATCTCGAAAAAAAAAGAAAAGAAAAGAAAAAGAAAAAGAAAAAAAAACAGCTCCTAAGGCTGAGGGAAAATAAACCAAGTTGGAGGGGCGCACTTCTGCCTCACTGTGAGGGGTTAAGAAACAATGGAAATGAAATTTAAAAATGCAATCCCAATTGGAACCACAAGGGGATTCTTTCTGGAAGTTGGTAGAACATTTTGGAGCTAAGGGTACAGAAAGTAATTAATTGCTATGGGGCCACGCTTGATGGCACACACCTCTAATCTCAGCACTTCGGGAGGTCAAAGCAGGCAGATTGCTTGAGCTCAGGGATTCAAGACTAGCCAGGAAACATGGTGAAACCCAATCTCCACAAAAAATTAGCCAGGCGTGGTGGTGTGCACCTGTGGTCCCAGATACTTGAGAGGCTGAGATTGGAGGATCACCTGAGCCCAGGAGGTCAAGGCTGCAGTAAGCTGTGATTGCACCATTGCACTCTCTCCAGTCTGGGTGACAGACTGAGACCCTATCTCAAAAAAAAGTAATTGCTATGGTCTAAATGTGTCCCTACCCCAAGTTTCTCTAGGGAAAAGCCAGGGTGTCTCAGGGAATGTTCAGGAAATTGGGAGCACCTGGCTCCCAGGTAGGAGCCAAGGAGTACCCCCAGGTGTGTGGGTCCTGTGTGGATCCCTAGAGTCTGTACCACCCTTCTGTGTGGGTTTCTCACTGGCTCCTTTGTGTCCAGCGCTTGCCAGTGAGTCTTAAGATTCTATATTAATGGGCGTCATGGGGATGCATGGCAAGGCCAGTTGCAGATCAAAGAGGAAAAAGATGCTTAAGAAAAGAGAAATGGTTGGGTAGCAAATTGCTTACTGAACCACAGTTGAGCAGCAAAAAGTTTAAGCATTTTTGTGTTTAAGAAAAGGCCTCTGAACTCTAGGGATCTAGGCCATTTGACTGGCTTGGGTAATTCCTAGCCAGGAGGCAGCCATGCAAAGGCATTTATCAGCTCTTGCCTGCTTGTGTTAGCAAATATTTGGGAGGCATCCAACGCCTGAAGCACAGAATGCCATAGAAATGTATGCAATGCTTTGTTATCCAAGTTAACTTCCCATATGGCTAATCTCTACTGCAGGAATTACAATCAAACATGAGGAAGCTGGCTTTCAAACACGCTGGGAATCACACAACTTGGAGAAGTGGTTGACAGCTCAGGTGCAGAGCCAGATGCCTGGGGACTGGTCTTTTTCTGCACCTTCCCTGCTGCGTACCTTGGACCTGTTACTTAATTAACATTTGGGTTCCTTGACTTTCTCATCCCTAAAATAAATGAAAGGGGTACAGGCTAAATGAAATGAATTCATTTTAAACTCTTAGTACATGCTAAACTTCTACAAACAGTGGTTTCTGTTTGTAACATCACATTCTAAGGTGATGATAAACTTGGCATTGAATCTGGGACTTCTGCTCCCAAATCTTTTTCACTTTCCATTCACTGAAAATTTGCTGTTCTTTAAGCTGTGTTCACCTTGTACACTGTTTGGAAACATGGAGAGTATGAACACTTTTCATAGAGAGAAATTGTAAATATCATTCACTCAGAGAAAGGTCTCTAGTGATTGTGAATATGCATCTGCTTTGACCAGTTGTGCGCAGGTTGGAACCATGGACCATGCCTTTCAATGGGCAGATCCAAGCCCCAGTGAGCACAAGGGAAGGGAAGAGCTCAGCAGGAAGTCTCAAACACCAGATGGCAAAAACACCCCCCAGGGCTCTGGAAAACCAAGGGTAAAAGGGGGCATTTCAGGCTCACTGTGAGCTATAAAGAAATGCAGGGAAAGTCACTAATTCACGCCACCCCAATTAGTACCCAAGGGCACACTTTCTGGGTATTGGCAAACATGGAGCTCACCGTCAGACTAAATGGGAGGGTATAATTAAGGGAATATTGAAAGTAAAGAAACATTTAGGGCTTCTCTGTAATAACAGGTGAAACCTAGTGACTGCTCAAATCCGGTAACTCATGTTACCACCATCTAAGTATCCTATAATGCCGTCATTTGACTCCAAGCCTCTTTTTGTGTTCAGAATGCAGTGATGTTTCTGTCTCAAATCCGGCCATTGGAATCCTGCAGGAATTTACAGAGACTACTCACTGCTTGGTGTGGGAATTTGATAGAATTGTAACTTTCAGATGATACTCTGTAACTGTAGATTATTTTGATGTGACTTACTTGTGCTTCTGATTATTACATTCATAGAGATTATTACATTGATGTGACTTACTTGTGCTTCCGATTATTACATTCATAGAGAGTAGTAAAGTGACAGTATTTTGTGATTGCTAACAAGTCCATGAAAATAGTCCAGAAACAGAATTTTATTTTATCTTTCTTCTAAAATGATTTAGATTTTCTTCCCTTTTCTGCTATGTATCATGCCTAGTATTTCAGTAGGGAATGGATTTTGGTTGAGTCCCTTTAACAAGGCCCTATAACATAAATCTTAGAATTTTACATGAGTAGTCTCACAACTATAAAGATTTGGAATGCATGGCTCTGTTCATCCATTGAGATTCACCTCGGTATTGAGATGAAATTAGCACCTAGATTACAGTGGGATTGGAAACCAAGAAAGCAAGCTTGTTCAGTGAAAACTACATACTGTGGTAGCCATTCCTGTAGCATCTGGCTCCAAATCAAGGCTACGAAGCTGCAGCCTAGAGGTCATCTCAAACTTGCATATAGCAGTGCTGAATCTGCAACTGCCCCAGTGTGTCCTGCACACACACACACACAATGCTCCTGTGGACCTCCCTCGGTGGTGGCTTTTGATCAGCACATTGCAGATCCACGCCCCACACACCATGGACATGCTCCACAGTGCCATGTTTCCCACCTAGTTGGGGCTGAGGAGAGCTGCAGCCCCTGTTGTAGTTTGGAGTGGATCTGCCTTTTCAATGGCCCCCTACTCAGTGTTAAGATCCTCCAGGCTGCAGCTCCTAAGGGACAAGAGTGTAGATGAGCCATGTAGACACCTCTGGATGTTGAAACTCGGTGTATTAGTCAGAGTTCTCCAGAGAGACTGAACCAGTAGGGTGGATGGATGGATAGATAGATAGATAGATAGGTGATAGATAGATGATAGACAGATGATATATAGATGATAGATAGATAGATAGATGATAGATAGATGATAGATAGATATAGATAGATAGATAGATGATAGATAGATAGATGATAGATAGAAGAGAGAGAGCGAGAAAGAGAGAGAGAGAGAGCGCGCACAAGGATATTTGTTAGGGGAGCTGAGTAATATGATTATGGAGGCTGAGAAGTCCCACAACCGGTCGTCTGAAAGCTAGAGACCTTGGGATACTCCAGGAAGCTCAGTCCAAGCCCATAGGACTCAGAACAAGGGAAGCCAATGGTGCAGCTCTCAGTCCAAATCCAAAGACCTGAGAACCCAGGGTGCCACTGGCATAAGTCCCGGAGTTCAAAGGCTGGGAGCCTGGAGTTCAGATATCTGAGATAGGAAAAGAAATAAAGTAAGTGGAGAGACCAATTCTTCTCTGTTTTTGGTCTATTGAGGTCCCCATCTTACTGGATGGTGCCTGACTACATTGAGGGCAAATCTTCCCCCACTTAATATACTCAGACATGTATGCTAATCTCTTCTGGAAAACACCCTCATTTAGGTATTCCTTCATCCAGTCAAGTTGACACCTAAGATTAACCATCACACACCAAGGATGGAGGACATGGTTTTGTAGCCTCACAACCTTTTTTCTAACGAGATCTGGTCCCTTCTAATGGGAAATGAACTTTAGAAACCAAGATGTGAGTGCCAGCTGTGCTCATGACTACTGAGGTGTCAACTTTTTAATAAACAAAGCTATTAAATACACACACACACACACACACATATAATACACATTATGAATTCACAGTAATATCTGTAATTCCAGTCAATACCCTAGGACTGGTCCTGTCTTCCCTCTTTCATATCTGTATCTTCTTTTTTCAATAATAGGACCCTATTTCCCAACAACTGCAATATATTTAATAATGCAAGTTATATAAGATAAATAAAAGACATTTCAGCCAGGCAAGGTGGCTCACACCTGTAATCCCAGCACTTTGGAAGGCTGAAGTGGGTGGATCACCTGAGGTCAGGAGTTTGAGACCAGCCTGGCCAACAGGGTGAAACTCCATCTATTAAATAAATAAATAAAAATTTTTAAAAATTAAATTAAAAAATTAAAAAAGACATTTCAAAATTGCTACAGCCTTACCATTTGAAAAAATACACCTATTAAGTGTCCTTAAGAATTCTTCAGGTTTTTTTTAATTCAAGAAACATTAATGATTTAACATGAACCAGGCTCTATAAGAGGCATTTGCACCTGTTTTATCTCATGACGCTCGTGTAAACACTGAGATCATCATTTTTATTGCACAGATAGAAAAGCAGGCTGGGAGAGATGAAATTAAGTCCTGTGGCCCTAATTAGGCAGTAGCAGCATTCATGGTATCAGACTCAGTTCTTCTAACTGTAAATACCATCCTCACCCCTCTTCCCCGGTTACCCTCTGTTAGCTGCCCAGCAGTGGCTTTAGAAAGATGAAGGAAGGCAGCCTCAAATTGGACTTCATAAAAGGCTGCACTGTGATGGTTTTCTTAGAAGCCAGGGTTTGGCTTTTCAGTGTTAGGAATTTAGTACCTGACCATTCTACTTGTCCAGGGTAATCAAATGCTGGAAACAGTACTTCTTCCTCTGTTATAGCCAGGTGCACATCTATCAAAGATTAGGCATCAGAAAATAAACATTAATTACCAAAGTGTTGCTTGCAAGGCACAAGACCCAAACAAAAAAAGATTGGTCGATCTTGAGGAATGTGGGATCTAGACCATTCTGGAGACTGTTGGTTGATTCCTATTGCCCAAGAAAAGCCCTCTTCAATAACTTTTTAATAAGTAGCCACTTAAAAGGGTCAGATTTCATTTCTGCCTGCCTGAGATAGCTCCAGAGGACACCCCACACAAAATTCTGTTCTTTATTCCATCTTTTGTTACCAGGGCAGCCTTGGAGATATAGCTGAGAAAGCTCATTATTTTCTTATACAGGAGATAGCTGAGAAAGCTCATTATTTTTTCTTGAACAGGTTTTTTTCTATTCTCTTTATTTATAGGTGTGTTTGCTTAAAAGATCTCCAGATGACCCAGAGGGCTGCAGGAGCTTCAGGGCCCTTCCCCAATTACCAGAGGATATTAAGTCAGCTCAAGGCTGGTGCAAACCAGAACCAGCAACTGCGTGTTACCTTTAGATCATGAACATGTCATCATAATACTAAACTCCCCACCCCTGGGAGAAAATCACCACCACTTTCTGAATGTATGTGGTATGAAGAGGCATATTTATGAGCTGCACCTGCATGTCTGGAGTTCCTCTCTTCACATGATTACTTACCTCCCCACCCTACATCTAACTCCTCAAAATTCCCCAGCTTCCCATCTCTCATGGAGAATCTGTATTTTATTTTTTATTTTTTTGAGATGGCATCCCACTCTGTCACCCAGGCTGGAGTGCTGTGGCACCATCTCAGCTCGCTGCAACCTCCCTCTCCCAGGTTCAAGCAATTATTCTGCCTCAGCCTCCCAAGTAGCTGGGACTACAGGCATGCACCACCACACCCAGCTAGTTTTTTTGTATTTTTAGTAGAGACGAGGTTTCACCATGTTGGCCAGGCTGGTCTCGAACTCCTGACCTCAGGTGATCTGCTCGCCTCAGCCTCCCAAAGTGCTGGGATTACAGGTGTGAGTCACTGCACCCAGCTGGAGAAGCTGTCTCTAGAGCAAAAGCTCTCTCCTTCTCCATTCTTGGCCAGGAATAAAATCTACTTGCCTTCCCCCAACCTCCCCGCCAAATGAGTGTTCTTTCTTTACAACAGATGCCGAAAAGGGAAAGAACTCAGTTTATCAATGACACTCTCCCTTCCTCTTTCTCCTTTTGTGTCCTCTTTCCTCCTTCCCTTTCCTTTTTTTCCTCTTCCTCCTCCTTTTTAGATTCCATGATGGCTTTGTCACTTCTGTCTGTATTTGTCCCTTCGGGATTTTTTAAAACATATGTTTTCCTAATCTTAATAAATTCTGGAGAGGCTCATTAACATATACTGATTTGTGACGCCTGGGAAACATTCTAATTTATGTTAACGATGAGCAGGAATTTCAAGAGAAGCGAGTGGTAATTGCCCAGTGGGTTCATCCTGCCCGCTGCCTAGACAGAGCCAATTTATCAAGACAGGGGAATTGCAATAGGGAAAGTAATTCACACACAGCCAGCTGTGTGGGAGACCGGGAGTTTTATTATTACTCAAATCAGTCTCTCCCTGAGTTTTAGGAATCAGATAAGGATAATTTGTTGGGGTTGGGGATAGCCAGTGAACAAGGAGTGCTGCTTGGTCAGGTCAGAGATGGAATCATAAGGAGTCGAAGCTGTCTTAAACTGAGTCCGTTCCTGGGTGGGGGCCACAAAATCAGATGAGCCTGTTTATTGAGCTGGGTAATACTAGGTGATCCATCAAGTACAGAGTCAGCAAAATATCTCAAGCACTGCTCTTGGCTTTACAATAGTGATGTTATTCCTGAAAGCAACTTGGCGAGGGTCAGAATCTTGTAGCCTCCAGCTGCATGATTCCTAAACCATAGTTTCTAATATTGTGGCTAATTTGTTAGTCCTACAAAGGCAGTCTACAGGCAATATCGAGGTTTGTTTTGGAAAAAGCCGTTATCATCTTTGTTTTAAACTAAAACTAAGTTCCTCCCAACGTTGGTTTAGCCTATTCCCAAACTAGTTTTTCAGGTTTTTTAAGTGGGGAGGATCCCCTTTGGCCAAGAGAGAGTTAAAGCAAACTAAAGTGGCCTGAGAAGGACTCCAGACACTTCTATGTTTGAGTCCGTAACTGTAACACAACTTAATAGACAAGATTGAAAACCTTAGGAGTATGCACCTGTGAAAATAGCTGAGTCTCCGCCAATCCCAGCAGCTATACTTCAACCACTCATGCTGTTGAGTGTTCAAACTGTGTTCAGATATGGCAAATGCCAACCTGTAACCAATCCAGCTGTTTCTGTACCTCACTTCCAATTTCTGTATTCTGACTACAAGGCATCCCTGGAGTCTCTCTGGATCTGCTGTAATTGTAGGGCAGCCTGATTCACAAATGTTCATTGACCAATTAAACTCCTTTAAATTTAACTCAGCTGAAGTTTTTCTTTTAACAAGGCAAAGTCCATTCAGTCAGTGGGGGTTTCAGATTTTTGCTTTGTTTTGTTTTGAGACAGGGTATCACTCTGTCATGCAGGTTGCAGTGTAGTGGCGTGATCATAGATCACTGCAGCTTTGACCTCCTCAGCTCAAGCAATCATCCCATCTCAGCCTCCTGAGTAGCTGAGACCACAAGTGCACACCACTTAGCCAGCTCTTTTTTTTGTTTTCGGCAGAGACATAGTCTCACTACGTTGCCCAGACTTGTCTTGAACGCCTGGGCTCAAGTGATACTCCTGCCTCAGCCTCCCAAAGTGCTGACATTATAGGCATGAGCCAACACACCCAGCCCAGCCCGAATTGCTTTTTTTCAGTTTATATTCCCCGTTTTTGTCAAGATATGCCAGAGGCAGTATCAATAGCCAAGCTTTTATTTTTTCTCATATTGATGCTGCAGTGGTGTGCTACCTTCCCCGGGTAGCACATCATGTCCCTCAGTGGGACCCCAGTGGCCAAGAGACTTAGTCAAAAGACTTACCATCAATTAAATGTTCTAGACCAGATGGGAATGAAGGTGGAAAGGCACTCATTAACCTTTAGACCCCTTTTAAGCAATATAAGAACCAAAAACTAAAAGCAAAATGGCAGGTTATAAAATTGACTTATCTGTGAATTTTATGCATCGAACTATTTTAAGTATTTTTGTTTAGCTAGTTAGGCAACTACATGCCCATTATTGATTTGGAGGGTCTGAATTAATTTTTCCCCTCAAGACCAGCCCTTACAATCTCACACATTCACCTTTTCCACAATACTCCCTGGGCCTGGAAGAATTGAATAGTTTCACATTTTGGAGGCAAAATAAAACCTTTAAAAAATTACCAACATTTTAAACAAAAAGGTCATAAATCTTGCTTAGTTCCAAGAATGACAGGAAAGGAAGCCCATAGGTAGCTAAATATTTAAATTATATTATTTCAGATACAGGCAAAATTATTAAGCAAATCTTAATGTTTTTGGATATAGACCTTTCCCTGTGTCTCATGAAAGCCGTTTACTTTGTCACCTTTGCCCAGGTTTAAAGACAAGGCTTCAGTTAACTTGAGTTTGGTGTCAGATACTTAAACAACATATGTGTATCCAAGAGTCAAAGCCCTTTAACTTAACAGCACAAAGATTAGCTAATAGCACTTGATGAGGACTTTTTCAAGGGTTGGAGTTAGTGATACTGGAGTTAATGACCTGACTGGAAGCTGTAAAAATATTTGATAACTTTGCAGTGATGAATTGGTATAACTGGCCAGACATGGTGGCTCACTCCTGTAATCCCAGGACTTTGGGAGGCCAAGGCGGGCAGATCACCTGAGGCCAAGAGTTTAAGACCAGCTGACCAACATGGAGAAACTCTCTACTAAAAATACAAAATTAGCCTTGTGTGGTGGTGCATGCCTGGAATCTCAGCTACTCAGGAAGGCTGAGGTAGGAGAATCGCTTGAACCTGGGATGGGGAGGTTGCAGTGAGCTGAAATTGTTGCCCCCTCCGGCCTGGGCAACAAGCGAGAAACTCTGTCTTAAAAAAAATAATAAAATTAGTATAACTTTGCTAAACCCCAACAATAAGTCAGAGAGTTAATTTATGATTCAATTTTGAAGACGTCTGTCAAAGATGTTAAAAGCCTTAAAACATATGATCAAAACAGAACCACAGGTTCTTGTAAAACAACAGTTATTCATTTATCCAAAGTGATAATTAAAAGACTTAAAAGGCAATACAGAAAGTTACATGGGTATAAAAACTTTAATACTTTCAAATCTCAGGGGAGTTTTAAGCAATTAAAAACTTAATAAAGACAACATATGAACTATCTTGATAAAATATAAAATCTTGTTTCTTAAGCCAGTTACCAAAAAAGCAAAGAAAAACCTTCTTTAGTGTGACTGCTTCTCCTCATGGGAAGCCCATTTAGATAATCTGGAAATCAAACTTGATGGAAAAAGTACTTGGATTTAATTGGACACAAAAAGAATATGTTCGAGCTTATGAATATAGCAGGGAAATACGTGACTCTTAGTAATTACATGAGAAGTTTCCTGATTATATTGAAAATTTAGATATATCAAGGAAAGCCCAATGTATAGAATCAAGTTATATTGGAGGAAAACATTGATTTTATGGACTTCCAAGAAAAAAATATTTCACCATCAGGCCATAACAACAGTTGAAACCAAAGGAGAAAAATTACAGGAACTGATGAAAAAGTTGAAGGAGAGAGTTATCATCTTAGACAATTTTAAGGGGCAAAAAAGAAGCTGAAAGCAGTGAAACACAAGAGTTGAACTTTTAAGATACTAATCTCAGAATTTTTTTTTAAATAGGTTATAGAATTGAAACACGATTTCTTGTAATCTTATTAAGGGCAAATCAATATCTTAAGAAAATGTTGTTTTAACATGGGGACCATTCTTTAGAAAGGTTATTATAAATAATTCCCTATTAATTAGAGCTAAATTAATCACATACAAAATTCCTTTTATAAACTCCCCTTCATAAAACTTATAACAACTTACACAGTCTATCTATGGCATGCTTGGATTGGACTTTCTGACTTGCCGTATGCTACATCTTTCTTAAATAACTAGTCATTTTACATTAGGACAAGAATTTACCATACAAGATTGTTTCTCAGATAAAAGTACTCTTTTTTTCTTTATAACCTTCCTTACCAAAAAGACATCTTTATATCCATATCTTTCTTCACATCTCTCTCCCTTATCTACTAGTAACTTTCTACATTTCATAAATAACCTTTTCAAATCCGTAATTCAAATCAACTTTTAGATAAGTTTTAAATTAGACAAAATTATTCTTTTTCTCAATAAGAACACATCTTCTTTTACATATTTTACATAAATGTAGGAAGCAAGAAACCCTGAACTGCTTATTGGATATTAACACTTTATAGATGAGAAGTAGTCCACATATTAGATGAGTCCATCTCATCTAGGTGGACTAGATGAGAACTAGTCCACCTTTTCTTAACTGGAAATGACCCAGATACCCAATAAGCATCCTATATGCTTTTAAGATTTTTAAACTATACAAAAAGTTCATTTACAAGCATTTATCTCATTTACATGTACTCAATTTTTCCATTTTTAATAGCATATCTAGATTACTTTTGAAAGATTGCTTCTGAAAACTGAGCTATTAGACAAAGGTTGTTGTATTAGTCTGTTCTCTCATTATTGTAAAGAAATACCTGAGACTGGGTAATTTAAAAAGAAAATAGATTTAATTGGCTGATGGTTCTGCAGACACTATAGGAAGCATGATGCTGGCATCTGCTTGGCTTCTAGGGAGGCCTCAGAAAACTTATAATCATGACAGAAGGCAAAGGGGGAGCACGCACATTATATGGCCAGAGCAGAAGCAAGAGACAGATCGAAGAGGAGCCACACACTTTTAAATGACCAGATCTCATGAGAACTAACTGTAGCACCAAGCAGATGGTGGTAAACCATTCATGAGAAACCTACCCCCATGATCAAATCACCTCCTACCAGGCTCTACCTCCAATACTGGTGATTATATTCCAACCTGAGATTGGGGTGGGGACACACAACCAAACTGTTATCAGTAGTCATTACTTAAAGTTATTTCTCTGTTAACCACTTTTAAAGCCTGTGAACGTAAGATGTTTATCTAAGATATTTATCTACTTATATTACTCTGCACTCAGGAGCTACAAATCATTGACACTCCGAGTTGTGAGTTTTCTGGCACTCCATTCACATTTTATATGATGTTTGTGGTTTTTATTTGCTCTTTGGCCTTGACGAGCCACTGGAAGATCTTTATGGTTAAATTTCTATCCTGTCTCACAGTGACATCTTAACCCCTCAATAAAGTGTTATATTTCCAAAACAAAACAAAAAAAGTTATTGGCATTTTGTCTATAACTTAGAAGATTTAACTGTTTTCATTGAACAAATAATACTAAATTAGTCTTATTCATCCAAAAAAATCACATAAAGATTATTCTGGTTTTGGCTGGGTTTATAGTCAAACTCTGACATCTTAATATATGACAATACAAAACCTTTGGTCAATAAACTCAGACAAAAATATGTGTTGGCAATTCTGAAAATATATCTATTTTTTATCACCAACATTCTTAAAACTAAGCTTTATTTATCAAAGATTATTAAATTCACATAAATGTGAAAAGCATTTGGATTTAATTTATGAGTACTCATTTACTTATAAGCCAATTTAGTAGCATGCTAGACACAACATATAACATAATATATGAACATACATATAAATATATCTAAACACATGTATACACACACAAAGGTCCAATAGCTTTTACTTCGGAAATTTAGCTAACAATACAAACTCACTATTTTATAAAAGATAGCAGCCGGATCCACATTATTCTTTGATGAAATTGAAACATGTTTACATGGCTAAACTTTGTTTGTCACAATATATAATCCAAGAAAACTGTGAAGCAAAATTTGGATAAGGCCAAGGCAAAAGGATTACTTGAGACAGGAGTTCAAGACCAGCCTGGGCAACATAGCAAGAATCCCAGCTCTATGAAGAATTTTTAAAAACTAGCTGATCATGGTGGCACACATCTGTAATCCTAGCTACTTGGGGGGTTGAGGTCGGGGGTTGAGGCAGAAGGACTGCTTGAGCCCAGGAGACGGAGGCTGGAGTCAGCTATGATCATGCCACTGCACTCCAGCCTGGGCAATGAAGCAAGACTCTGTCTCAATCAATCAATCAATTAATTAATCAATCGATCAATAAAACAAAATTTGAGTAAAGCAGTTTCTGTAGCAGTTTGGTTTTTTTTAAAGTCTCTTTTACTCTTACTTTTCCTTCAGTATCAAACAAATTTCCAATGTTTACATTCCATTTAGAGCACAACTAATGAGTCTTATCTCAGCACCGGCAGCTTAGTAACAGCAGATTCAAAGCAGACAATAAAGAAAAGAGAGGAAGTTAGAGAGCTTTAGAAGACTATTTAATTCTATAGCTGCAGGCTAACCATTTGAGCTCCAAATTTTTCTTGCTGTAATTTGCCCATCAGTTTAAAAAGGGCATTAAAAAATGTGTCATAATATGTAACTAGCTGGAATCCCAAAGAGGATGAGAGTATGAAGTTCCTGTCAGGCCTCAGCAAAGGAGCCAAGCTTTAAAGGAGGGAAAAAGAAAGAGAAAGAAAGAAAAGGATATTGGTGAGCCTTAAAGCCACTACGTGATGTGTGATCGGTACCCTCACCACTCCCATTTACCCCCCATCAAAAAGAGCCCCAGTATCCCAGACTTGCACGGTGTGGGATGAATCCCTCCTGCCTCCGTAAACCACTGGTCCAGGTAAACTGTTTCCAGCTGGACAGAGCTAAGGGTGCCTTTGGCCAAGACAACTAAGGCTGTAGGTGGCTCTCTGAGATAATCAAGAAGATGAAGTTAGAAGTGAAAAGGAAAGGAAGCGATCACCGCCTATACACAAAGGTCAGGCACTTACACAAACAAATGGAGTGCTTCCAAACACATCCCCAGTTACGTGGCTGAGTTTAGTCCTAAATCTCCTGCCTCAGTTCCAAATAGCTCTTCCAGATAAGAGTCCATACAAAGCAACGCCCCAAGGGTGCTGCATATACAAACACAAATGTAGAAAAATCTCAGATGTCTCTACCAGCCATATCTAAATAGAACAGAGCCCCAGCGACACCCCAAAGGAGGCAGAGGGTGGTCGGGTGCTCTCCAACTTGCTCACCCCGTTTCAAAGGTTGCTTTCTTCAGAGTTCATTTTCTTTGTACCAATAAAGCATTGAAGGCCACAGGCGTCATGCCAGAAAGTGAAAAAGAGTTTCCCCAAAAGAAAACCATCTTGGCAGCTTCAGGAAAATGTTCCAGCCATGGAGTCAGCTAACCACGAGCAGCTGGTGTCCACAGGCAGCCATTTGCCCTCTCCAGCAGAAACCAGACCAGCAGGCTCAGGCCCCTGCAACACACAACACTCCCTGCATGGGCCACCAAAATTGTAATCGAATGCAGGTTCAGCCACTTGCAAATTTAGATAACAAGCATGAAGGTGGTAAAAGAAAGTGACTTTTATTCCAGAGCTAAGCAGAGGGGAAACAGTGAATGTTTCTCCCTTAAGGGAATCACTTCATCTTTTGGAGGAAAAAGCAGGGGCTTTAAAGGGGGACATGTCATGAATGGCAGGCAGGGAGAGGGACAAGGAGGTGCAGGGTCTATGTGACTTGCTTCCATTTCTTAGCTAGGGGGTGGTCTGGCTGGTGCCGTCTGGGCAGAACTAGATTGTAAATTGACCATGATCTGTAGGTATTCTGGTCCTGAGGCGTTCCAGAGGGTGCCTGGTTTGCTTCAACGTTGGGTCTTTAGAATTTCTAAGCAAGCATTTAGTTAAATAAACTTGCCACTCAGTGAGTGCCTGGTGGAGAGAAGGTAAAGGTTATAATTGCATTCCTAAGGAGCTTAGTAAGAGGTGAAAGACCAGGTGTGGTGGCTTATGCCTGTAATTCCAGCATTTTGGGAGGCTGAGGCAGGCGGATCACCTGAGGTCAGGAGTTTGAGACCAGCCTGACCAACATGGAGAAACCCCGTCACTACTAAAAATAAAAAAAAATTAGCCGGGCATGGTAGCACATGCCTGTAATCCCAGCTACTTGGGAGGCTGAGGCAGGAGAATAGCTTGAACATGGGAGGCAGAGGTTGCCGTGAGCAGAGATCGCACCATTGCACCCCAGCCTGGGCAACAAGAGCGAAATTCTGTCTAAAAAAGAAAAAAAAAAAAAGGTGAATACACAGGAAAAAAAGAAAGGGTAAAGATATTTTTTAAGAAAGTAGGGTACTTGGTAAAAAGAGTAAAATATATATATAAGTAAATAGTTGAACTCAGTGAAAATAACTTCCTACATCTAAAAATCTTTTATCTATTGTTGTACTGAAGCAAGCATAGAAAATCAACACCAAGACAAAAGTATGCCAAATTGCAAGGTCTTTATTGCCAGTGGCCACGGAGGACTCGTGTCTCTCCAACCCGTGGCCCCGAAAGGAGGGTGTCAAGACCTTTTATACCCGTAAAAACCACCTCGGGGGTGAGGGTGAGGGCGGGGGTGGGGTGAGGGTCTTCAAACATTCCGAGGGCTAGTGGATTCTGTAAATCACCTCCTGGGCGGAGATGAGGGTGAGGGGCTCCGGACATTCCGTGGGCCAGGGGACTTTTGACATTCTGATTGTTACTTAAGTGGTTCGCAAAAGTCAAGATAAGCATTTGTTTACACATTGTCTGGGTAGGGTGGAAATTACAGTCCTTAATTACTTATTACAAGTAGCAGGGGCCAAGATGGTGTGGGTTTGCACTGCTTTCCTGTCACATTTGAGTTACAGAGAGCAGTTTCAACAGAAAGCCAAGGTATTCATTGAGGTATGCAGGTTTATGGGGCTTTTTTCCATGTCACTCTATGGAGGCCCTTTAAGAAAAAAAATTCCACGTTGTCCTGGTATCTTTTATTTATTGGAAACTTGTGTTGGTTTCATTTTGTATTCTTTGAATTCTGCCTTAAAGTGAAGTCTGGTCACTACAAGTTTTTTCTTTAACAATTTTTTTTAATAGAAATTAAATTTTCAATTTAATTTTTAATTAAATTTAATTAAATTTTCAATTTCAATTTTTTTTTAATAGAAATTTCTCTAGAACGGGAACTTCTTGCTTGAAGTTACAGCCAGGTATTTTCTGAGTAGTTTTCTTGATCCTAGTCTTAACTGTCAAGCCATTGTAATCCTGGTTTTTTCTGCAGAGTTGCTTTTGTAATTGTTGTCTTATTTGCTACTTTACATCACAATTGTATTTGGGTTTCTGATTTTAAAAAAGTATATATTGTCACTACCCTGACAGCCAATAAATAGCTATCATTTTAATGGTACTTTTAAGACAAAATGGGACATGTTCGTCTCTTCCTAAGTCTTCTTAATAATGTTTAAAAAAAAAATCCAACTATGAATTGCCTTGATTTTTTTTTTTGAGACAGAGTCTCGCTCTGTTGCCCAGGCTGGAGTGCAATGGCATGATCTCGGCTCACTGCAACCTCCGCCTCCGGGGTTCAAGTGATTCTCCTGCCTCAGCCTCCCAAGTAGCTGGGATTAGAGGCACCTGACACTATGCCTGGCTAATTTTTTGTATTTTTAGTAGAGATGGGGTTTCACCATGTTGGCCAGGCTGGTCTCAAACTCCTGACCTCAGGTGATCCACCCACCTTGGCCTCCCAAAATGCTGTGATTACAGGAGTGAGCCACCAGGCCCAGCCTAAAATATTTTTATGACAGACAAAATATAAGTTTTTGGTAAGTCAGTGCAGTCTGTAAATGGGGACTTTGACTTTTGACAAATTTATTTTGAACAAATAGGTTTAAGACAATATATTCATTCACCAATTATGACAGAAGTGGTTTTCTAGTGCAGAAGATTAGGCTGATACAATACACCTCTCTGTATAATTCAGTTATTGTAAGGACCACACATTTTCTCTTATTATCACAATCATCATCTGCAAAATGAAACCCAAATTCATACAGATCTACTTCAATTCTGAGAAAGCTGAATGAAAAATTAAATGCAATTTAAAATAATGATGATTTTCTTTTTCAGGTTCTCATGATTTTGGGGAGAAAGGAAGAAATTTTCTAAAGAATGTTAAAAACTAGTAGATAAATTATGATTTAAATTATTTTATTCCCATAGCATATATAAAACAGTATAAATTGAAGTATACTATTAATATTTGATTAATTGTGATCATGGACTGTCATTTAAATGCAAGAATATACAGACAATATTAGTTTAATAGGTAGCTTCATTGTCTGTGTGATTTAGCCTTTGAAAATGTTTGCTCCTAATTATATTTGTTGCTTTAGATTTTATTATTATTATTATTATTATAAGTTCTGTGGTACATGGGCAGATCGTGCAGGATTGTTACATAGGTACACACTTGCCATGGTGGTTGGCTACATCCATCTCCCCATCATCTACATTAGGTATTTCTCCTTATGTTATCCCTCCCCAATCCCCCAACCCCCTGCTATCCCTCCCCTACTCCCCCCACCCCACAACAGGCCCCAGTGTGTGAGGTTCCCCTCCCTGTGCCCGTGTGTTCTCACTGCTCACCACTAACTTATGAGTGAGAACACGCAGTGTTTGGTTTTCTGTTCTTGTGTCAGTTTGCTGAGAATGATGGTTTCCAGCTTCACTGGAGACAACAGATGCTGGAGAGAATGTGGAGAAATAGAAATGCTTTTACACTGTTGCTGGGAGTGTAAATTAGTTCAACCATTGTGGAAGACAGTGTGGCGATTCCCCAAGGATCTAGAAATAGAAATATCATTTGGCCTAGCAATTCCAAAGGATTATAAATCATTCTACTATAAAGACATATGCACACATATATTCATTGTGGCACTGTTTACAATAGCAAAGACTTGGAACCAACCCAAACGCCCATCAGTGATAGATGGATAAAGAAAATGTGGTGGCCAGGCATGGTGGCTCATGCCTGTAATCCTAGCACTTTGGGAGGCCAAGGTGGGTGGATCACCTGAGGTCAGGGGTTCAAAACCAGCCTGGCCATCATAGTGAAACCCCATTTTAGAAAAAAAAAAAAGAAAGAAAGAAAGAAAATGTTGCACATATACAACATAGAATACTATGCAGCCATAAAAAAGGATGAGTTCATGTCCTTTGCAGGGACATGGATGATGTTTTAGATATTGAACTGGTAAGTAAAGATTATGAATCTTTAACATTTTGAGATCCTGTCTCTAGAAAAAATTTCAAAAATTACATGAATGTGGTAGCTCATGCCTGTAGTCTTAGCTATTCAGGAGGCAGAAGAGGGAGGCCTGAGCCCAGAAGTTCAAGTGAGCTATGATCAGACCACTGCATTCCAGCCTGGGCAACAGCAAGAACTCAACTCCCCAAAAAAAACTGGACTAGAAAAAATAATATGATCATTAATAGGAAAATCACCTTCTGTGTAACTTGCTAACCTAAAAATTCTTTTTCAGTTTTCTAATATTTTATTTGATACATTTATTAGTAGTTTCATTTTCCTATAATATGAAAAATCAGTTAATAGTTATATGTAGTTTTAAAATAATAAATGAATCAGGAAATAAATTTCTGAAGTCTATTCAAAGGTAAATATGTTTCAAATTCTTCAAATGAGGGAAGAATGCCAGATCATTGTTTCTGTCAACCCTCCTTAAATCTTTTTATTCTGTGAAATATATACTGAATGCATTTCAAATGGATGAACATAGCAAAATAGAACCTTTCTCCAACATCAGGGTTTAATCAGAGGTAGTAGAACCTTTATTTGTGTATATGCAAACTATGCAGTAAAAACTAAAGAAAATAAATTTACATCAGAGCAAATTATTATTATTATTATTTGCTATAGCTGGGTATGGGAGGACACATCTGTAGTCCCAGCTACTTGAGGCTGAGGTGGAAGGATCACTTGTGACCAGGAGTTTGAGGATAGAGGCTAGAGTGAGCCATGATCATGCCACTACACTTCACTCCTGCCTGGGCAACAGAGCAAGATTCTGTATCAAAAAGAAAACAAGGAAAGGAAAAGAAAAAACTGATCCTTGAGCATTCTGGTTGCTAGAAAATCAAAAATAAATAAAAATAAATAAATATGAGCCTTGTCATGAAAACATAAAATTCATGTTATGAAAAACAATAGAATTCATTGATAGACATTTATAATATAATCCAGTTCTATAAACATTGATTATCAGAATTCAAACTCATCAGTTTTTGGTAATTGTTGTTATCAGAATGTCTTTTGGAAAGAAGAATTAAGGACGCATGTATTAATTACCCACAGACAGTGGCCACGTTTCTATTTCAGTGCATAAGATCATTTCAGCACTATCCATTGTCATCCAATTTTATTTTAATCATTGTTTTTTATGGTCACAAATATATAATCTGTATATATCAGATATACAACATACACATAGCAAATGAATTAACGGGGTATATAATAATTGGCTCACACTCAAATTGCTACTAAGTATAAAGAATTTGGAAGAAAAATGGACCACCAAGATGTTTACCAACCCCTGATGTCAGCCATTTTGATTGGATGCTTAATTTTTTTTTTTTTTTTTCCTTCTGGATCACAGTTCAGTGGATGCTTTCTTTGTGGAAAACTCTGGACATTTCTTGACACTACAGGCCATTTTTTTGACCACTTTAGTCTCTGATTAGCAAAATTTTAATGTGCGCTTTTCTCTCAAGTCTTAAAATGATAAAATAAAAGAAACTGTATACCTTGTATGTAATAAAGAGACTATTCTGGGACTTTTCATACTTTGAATTTTTTAGCAATAAGATGTGACTGAAATGAAAACCTACTTTTATTTCTTCCTGTATCACCCAGACATTAAGAGCTCTCAGATGTTTAAACAGCCAGATTTCATGGTACAGATACTGTCCCCTTATGTGGAATTTAATACAAAAGCCACTCAAAAAATCTTGGAAGATCTGCACAATGTCACAACATTTATTATTGCTATATTATTATTATTATTGAGACAGAGTCTCTGTCATTCAAGCTAGAGTGCAGTGGTGTGATCTCGGCTCACTACAACCTCCACCTCTCGGGTTTAGGTGATTCTCCAGTCTCAGCCTCCCGAATAGCTGTGACTACAGGCGTGTGCCACCACGCTGACTAATTTTTGTATTTTTAGTAGAGACCAGGTTTCACCATGTTGGTCAGGCTGGTCTCAAACTCCTGACCTCATGATCCACCCACCTCAGCCTCCCAAAGTTCTGGGATTATAGGTGTAAGCCACCACACCCAGCCAATATTTATTATTAAAATGGAAAGGTAACTTTAAATTCTGTGATAATAGTTACAATGTTAATGATATATTAAAAACAAATATTCTCTTTGAATTACAGTTAGTCTAAGAAAAACATATTAACTCTCAATTTTATTAAAATTTATATATGCTGATATTTTTAACCTAGTGTAATGAAACTATTACCAATAAAACAAGTATATTTTGTTAATGTAATCATTAATAGCTTTAAATATTTATTAATATGATAATAGGTTTCAATTAAAACACTGAATATTATATTAGTGATTGATAAAATATTAAATTTTAATTGTAATTTAATTGAATCTTTTCTAAGATCTTAGTAATATATATATAGAAATCATGAATCAGGTCTCTTGGCCAATACATAAATTAATGCTTATTAAAGGGTTGGAATTTTCTGATTAACTGAGAAAAGAAAGTGAACATTTAGGAATAAATGGATTTTTTTCAAGTTATATTTTAATATCTTTTTATTGTGCACATTAATTCACTTGTGAATAAATTCCTATTTGTTAGTAAGCTTATTTGCAAAATTTAAGATAGTCACAAAATCTACTCCACGTTATATGTTCTTTGCCCATAAAAGCACACTTTATTTGGGTATTTATGCCATCATCTACTCGACTCATACTTTTTTTTTTTTTTTTTTTGAGGTGAAGTCTTGTTCTGTTGCCCAGGCTGGAGTGCAATGGCACAATCTTGGCTCACTGCAACCTCTGCCTCCCAGATTCAAGTGATTCTCCAGTCTCAGCCTCTTGAGTAGCTGGGACTACAGGTGTGTGCCACCACACCTGGCTAATTTTTACATTTTTAGTAGAGATGGGGTTTCACCCTGTTGGCCAGGCTGATCTTGAACTCCTGACCTCATGATCCACGACCTCGTGATCCACCCCTCAGCCTCCCAAAGTGCTCGGATTACAGGAGTCACCCACTGCACCCGCCCTTGACTCATCTATTTTAATTGAAAACTTGTGACCTGTGTCCTATAGGATTTGTTGCTGTTGTTGTTTTTAACGTGCAATTTTTTTTTTGTTATGTTGTTACAGGGTCTCACTATATTCCCCAGACTGGTCTTGAACTCCTGACCTCAAGCAGTCCTCCCACCTTGGCATCACACCATGCCCAATATCGTGTTGACAACTGTTAATACTATTGATTTTTAATTTTATAATAGTGTACTGCATTTCAATTTACTTTCATTTTATGGAATTTTGCAAGATTCATTGTATTTCTCACAATTTCCTCTGCATATTCACTTAAGCAGAGAGTGAAATATTTCGTGAACTTTCATATAATGTATTCTGTTTGATTGTATCCTTTTGTTTCACAACAGCTTTATTGAGATTAAATTCTCATATCCCAAATGTCACCCTTCTCAAAGGTACAGGTCAATGCTTTTTAATATATTCACAAAGTTGTGTAATTCTTACAACTATCTAATTTTGGAGTACTCTGTCATGGCTACAAATAACCCAGTCAAAAAATTACCCTCTTTAATTTACATACACTTGGTGGTTATGCCAAAGAGGAGTCACTGTTCTGTGCTGGATGAATGAGCACAGCGTCAACAGCAATGACAGCACCCAAGTTAGAGTTTAAAATACATATGATTTTTTCTCTTTTTTTCTTTTTATTTTATTTTAGAGAGAGGGTCTCAATCTGTTGCCCAAGCTGGAGTGCAGTGGTGTGATCATAGGTCACTGCAGTCCCAAACTCCTGGTCTTCAGCAATCCTCCCACCTCAGCTTCCTGGAACAGTCACGACCACATTCAGTTAGTTATCTTTATTACTCTCTCTCTCTTTTTTTTTTTTTTTTTTTTAAAAAGACGGGGTTTCACCATGTTGGTCAGGCTGGTCTTGAACTCCCGACCTCAGGTGATCCACCCGCCTTGGCCTCCAAAGTGCTTGGATTACAGGCGTGAGCTACCACAGCTGGCCTATTATTCTTTTTAGTAGAAATGAGGTCTTGCTATGTTTCTCAGGCTGGTCTTTAACTCCCAGGCTCAAGCAATCCTCCTGCCTCAGCCTCCAAAAATGCTGGGATTGCAGGCATGAGCCACGGTGCGTAGCCACATGATTACTTTTTTTATGTGCTTGGAACATAGGAATGCACACATTTTCACATGAGACAATGGTGTTTGTCATAAAGAAACTAAGAAGCACATTTATACTTTTGTTCTATCTTGGTGGTCTACAAATGAGCTGTCATTGAATTCTAATATAATTTGATATATTTTAAATTTTGATAATTTAGATTTAACAACACTAATAACAAAACCATTCCATGTACCAGTTCTATGCTAGAAGGAACCATCCACAAACATTTATTAATTAATAACGTTGTTTCTCATTTTTTTCCTTAAGTAAAATTGAAGAACTAGAGAAGAAACTCTCAAAAGTGGAAAGGTTTACCCTCCTAGAGGAGAAAAAAGTCCTCCTATTTCAAACAACTATGGACACACAAGTGTTTTGCAGATTGTTTATGATCCCCTGAGAAACTTTATCACGAGGAAAGTCAGCCACCGTGCACAGAAGAGAATGACTTACATAATCAGCCCTTGACCCAAAGCATGTCAAATGAATATGATTGCAAACATTCAAACACACACACACTGCCATATTAGATGCAATGCATACGTTGTCGTTTTACTCTGTTTCCAAATTCATTGCTTAAACATTTATTTTCAGAGTAAAACCAAAGTGATTTTGTTCTGAATTAACTACTTTTTCAGTGCCATGAATGTTTCATACAAAATGTATTTCATGTTAGAAGTGCATATTTCCTATCACTTTCACGCTCTTTGAAATAGTCTGAAATATGCTATACGACAAGTGCTGCAGCAGGTGAATGTGGAGTCACTGTTCAGTCTTTCAACCTACTCACCCTCTCCACGGTGACATCGGGCAGTGAGGGAGGCTCAGCTCTTCCCAGTCCCAAGCCCTGTGGGGCAGACAGTAAAACAGTTTCTGGGACTGAGTTGGTTGATGTGGGAGGAGGTGGCAATGGGTGGAGGAGAATGTGGGAAAGAGAAGGAGACATCTGTTTCTGAAGGAGGAGACAGTCAGGTCAGACATCAGGAGCCACTGGGGAGGGAGTGGCCCACAGGGGAATAGCCGAGGGCTCCCCACTTGCCTGGACACTGGCCCTTCCCTTGGCTGAAGATTCTGGGTGCCCCAGTCCAGGCCCCCATCATCCTTCAGTCGGGCTCACTGTGGCTCCGTTATTTTCTAACAAAATTTTCTTCCCCTTTTCTGTTTTTACCCTAGGTTCATCCTGAAGAGACAAAACCACGAGGGCTCCGGCAGATGGACTGCCAACATTTTCAACTGCAGGGCATGTGGATAGATAAAAACAAAATGTTTAACTTAGCGCACTTGATTCTGTCTTTGTATTTGATACAACTGTGTCAGGATAGGAATTCGCAGTCACTTTCGAGGTCTCAATAGTTCATTTTTGACACACCCTGATGCAATTTGGGAAGGGTTGGTGGGAGGAAATTTGTTATTCTGGGGTGGTTGAGTCTGGGAGTCTGGACTTGTGGATTCTAAGGAAATCATACTTAGAGTTTGGGTGGAAGTGTTGAGACATTTTGGGGTTGGAGAATCCTACAGTTGGAGGGTATGAAGCGACAGGGTCCCTTCTGGGCTCTGGACTCTCCTCAAGGAGACTTCAGGCCCTCGCAAAAGTCCCTCCAGTTATACCTTATACGTCCTAAGGGAGCAGGTAATTGGAATTGTACCCCTCAGGCTCACAATGGAAGCAGAAATTTCATGGAAATTATAAATGGTAGTCAGTATTCTGTGGGAATACCACATGGCTCACAATGCTGGCTACTGTCCCCAGCATTCCTTCGTCCCTCTGGGGAATTATCAAGGGTTCTGTTAATGGAGACCTAGGGTAAAGGACAGGTAAAGTCCCAGGACTAAAGCCAGCCTTCTTGCTCCCAAGTGAGTGCCAGCGGGTGACCGCTCCTCTCTCTCCCTGGCCCAGGGTGAACTTAGGGAATTGGAGATTTTAATCCTTCATGCAAAGCTGTCTTCTTCATTCTGTGGATCAACATAGCAGCAGCTGAGGAAGAGGAGGCTCTATTTCCCATGTTCACTTTGAGAACTAAAAGTAAAATTCTAACCACCGCCCCCCAACCAAGGCTGAACTGGACACCCTCTTGGCCAAGGACACCCCAGGAAAAACTTAAAATCTGAGTTTCAGAGTATAATAGGACGGGAGGTCAGACATGCCTCATTAAACTCCTTTTCCTTTTGTGATTTAGACACAACATCTGACCCACACTGATGTTAAGGAGATCATACGCTGGGTGTGGTGGCTCATGCCTGTAATTCCAGCACTTTGGGAGGCCAAGGTGGGCAGATCACCCAAGATCGGGAGTTCGAGACCTGCCTGACCAACATGGAGAAACCCTGTCTCCACTAAAAATACAAAAATTAGCTAGGCATGGTGGCGCATGCCTATAATCCCAGCTACTCAGGAGGCTGAGGCAGGAGAGTCACTTGAACCCAGAAGGTAGAGGTTGCAGTGAGCCAAGATCATGCCATTGCACTGCAGCCTGAGCAACAGAACCAAACTCCAAATCCCAAAAAAAAAAAGAGAGATCATAAAATTGACAGAACAGACTCTTGGTGGCAATAAGATACCAAATTATAAACAGGACCTAAAACCATGCCAGGCAAGGGTCAAGCCCCACACTCCTACACTCAAACAGTGAACTGTGTTCTAATGCCACAAGGTTTCTCTTTTTCTCTAAAGGCCAAACAACACTGGCCTCGAGATGAGCAATGTCAAAACAATCCCAGTTCACCCACCAACAGGCGCTAAATAACAGATCCTCCCATTCTACAAGCAATAGCCATAGCTTTGACTGGACAAGAGACTAATATCAGCAACTTTACCCTGATGAGAGACCACTGACTACGGATTGCTTCTGGCTGGTTTACAAAGGCCGTGCACTTGAATGCCTTCATGCTTCTGCTTCACCTTTTGACGTATAAGGCCTTATTGTAATATACTTAAATTTTAAGTTTCCACCCCAAAGTCAATGTGGGATGCATGTAAGCTGCATGTTTGTTTAGTACATGTGCATCAGGACCCCATTCATGAATATTCATAGCTCCTCCTGTAACCTGTTGAATATGTGTGTTTAGCCAACCCATTCAGCATAAATCCCTGTTCCATACTTCCCTCCCTTGAAGTAACTGCCTTTCAGGCTCTACAGGCAGTTACACTTCCTAGCCTATCAGAATAGACACCTTGCAGGCTATAAACCTTTATAAGAAATAAAATATCCTTTCTAAATGTATGTATGTGTAATTTTTTTCAATCAACAACTTCTACCAGAGAATTGTACAAGCTGTCATGGAACCTCAGTCTTAGTTCTAGATCCAACTCTCACCTTTGGTTAATCACATCACCTCTTTCATCTGTTTTGCTTTATAGTAAATAAATCTTATGTAGTAATGTCATCCTACATCCTTTTTCAGGATGGGCATAAATGTGAAGGATATTTCTTCTTCTCAGAAAATGATGCACTTTTAAAAAATTGGTCAGCCAGCAACAATTTATCTAAAGCCTTTGAACTCACTTCTATAATTGTAGAGGCTGGGTAGGCAGGCATAAAGTCTGCAGGGCAGGCCCTTTGGAAAAGCAGTCCGAAATGCCTGAAGCAGCAGCTGAGCACGGATAGGATTTTTTAAATTTTTATATAAATAAGATAGGGTCTCACTGTGTGCATTAGGTAGTGCACACATTCTTTTCTATACTTAAAGTGTCAACTTAAAAATTTTAGGTAAATGACCCTTATACGGGACTCACAGCTGCCATCTTACATTTAAAATTCGAGTCTAACTTCAAATCACCCATGCATACCCTAACACAATTTATCAGTAAAAAAAAACAGCAGCTGCTTAAACTTAGGTACTTCAAGACCCAGGCTGGTCTTGAACTCCTAGGCTCAAGTGATCCTCCTGCCTCAGCCTCCCAAAGTGTGAGGATTACAGGCATGAGACACCACGCCCAGCCAGATGTGCTTTCCCACTTCCCTCCAGAGAAACCTCAGCTTTGCGCTTAAGCCCACTGACTGAATTAAACCCATTAATCCAAAATACTCTGATTCACTGAAAGCCAACTCTTTATATAACCTAATCACATCTAAAAATACCTTCACAGCAATGCCTAGATTCATGTTTTGTTGAAAAAAATAGGGAGTGTACATCAGCCAAGTTGATGCTCCACATCGCAGTGATGAAAAGACATGGGTTTCAGAAGAGCCGAGGAAAACAAAAAATACAAAGTAAGGTAAAGATATTCCTATAATGTAGAAAGTAATGTGGCCAAACCAAAATAATTAAACAAGAGTCTTATTTGGAAAGGTATTATTACAGAGACAAAATCACCTAGTAGGATCTATACTTCCATTTAATCTGATTACTTCAAGTTTCTTTCTAATAGCGTTAAATATTTAATGAGGGGATTAAATTGAAAGGTATTTAAGAAAGGGGCGGGTCACCCTGACCATATATAAAGCCTGTGTCTTTGGGAGCTGCGCAGTTGCCCAGTGATCTCCGCGGAGTCTACGTCTTCTACCCAAGATGAATTTGGACGGCTCTTCAGGCGGTAAATTCCCATCAGCTTTTTCTCTGTTCTTTGATAATACTACATGCTTTGCTTTTTTTCAAAGTGTGTCAAAGTTTAGAGCACAAACACAATTAGAAGTACAGATTGTTGGAGCAGCAGCTGTTTTTTACTGATAAATTGTGTTATGGCGTATGGGGTGCTTTGAAATTGATCTCTTCAATTTCAAATGTAAGATGGCAGCCGTGGGTCCCATACAAGGGTCGTTTACCTAAAGTTTTGTTTTGTTTTTGAGACAGGCTTGCTCTGCGCCAGGCTAGAGCACAGTGGCGCAGTCTCGGCTCACTGCAACCTCCGCCTTCCGGGTTCAAGCCATTCTTCCGCCTCAGCCTCCCGAGTAGCTGGGACTACAGGCGCGTGCCAAATGCCCGGCTACTTTTTGTATTTTCAGTAGAGACGGGTTTTCACCATGTTGGCCAGGATGGTCTCGATTTCTTGACCTCATGATTCGCCTGCCTCAGCCTCCCAACGTACTGGGATTACAGGCGTCCCAGTCTACCTAAAGTTTTAAAGTTGACACTTTAAGTGTAGAAAAGAATGTATGAACTACCTAATGCATCCTATTGAGTTTTAAAAAGATGTATTACTTTTCATTACAAAGTACCAGTTTCTCCTGTATCTTAACCTTTTAGATTGTTTCGTGAGTTTTACTTCTTTCATTAATTTTCCTGCTCCCTACTGCTTCCTTTTTTGGTAATTTTGTACATTTTTTGTAAGTTCTGTCTTTGGAAACTTAAGTCATTGATTATAATTTTCTAATGCGTACATTTAAGTGTTTATGTATCCAATTTAGTATGACTTTGGTTGTATGCCTAAAGTAAAAACAGAGTAATAATAAATAAAACAAGGAGGTTAAAGCAGGAGGATCGATTGAACCCAGGAGTTCGAAGCCAGTCTGGGCAACATATCAGGACATTACCTTTGCCATAAAAAAAAAAAAAATTAGGAAGGCACGGTGGTACATACCTATAGTCCCAGCTACTCCAAAGACTGAGGTCCAAGAATTGCTTGAACCCTGTAGGCAGAGGCTGCAGTGAGCTGAGAACAGGCCACTGCACTCCAGCCTAGGCAACAGAGGGAGACTGTCTCAAAAATAAAGAAAAAAAGAAAGATTTAATTGAAATATACTGTGCAGGCCAAAAATAGCAAATATTTACACGTTTAATGTAATGAGTGTTCACTAACTACATTCATGGAACTCAGAGGGCATTCGGATAAAGAGAATTTAGTAGCACCCAGAGGCCTACACTGGCTTCCTTTCAGTCTCTGACTCTGTTCCCTCAGTAGTCGATATCCTGCCTTCCAATCAGTAAAGATTAGTTTTCTCCTGTCATATACATTACAGTGATGAAATTATAAAATATTCTCCTGCAGTTCTAATTTTAACAATAAATTCTCTAATCCAGATAGTAAATATATTACACTGTGTGGATCCTAGACAAATTTGAGCCTCAGTGACTAATTCTGCAATTGTGGCTTGAAAAGAGCCATAGACAATACATAAGTGAATGAATGTGACTGGTATTTCAGTAAAACTCTCTAATTACAAAAACAGGCAACTGTTGGATCTGGCCCATAGGCCTAGAGTTAACCAATCCCTGCTTTCATTTGTAATTTTATTATTGTGAGTAGCTATGAGGTCAGGCCTTAATTTCATCTTAGGAAAGGGAGGGAACCATGGTGCTAACACTGTTTGGAAGTCTTCTTTGGTCTGCTTATTACCAGTTGTTGGAAACAGATGCTCAGTGCCTCAAAGAAAAATCAGCACTGAAACAAAGGATCTCTAAGCAAGCAATTTTTACTTCCTGCTCTGCAGGAAGGGTACTCTCACTAGACATCTTGCCACGAGAGTACAATGAACAAAGGAAAAGCAGACAAATTTACCCCTTAGGCATTTGGGGTCATCCTTACTGCTGTGTCTGATCCCCATCGGCTGGAGCCAGACCTCGAAATCTAAACGAAAACCCGATTGGCTAACAACTTAAAATTTTTTTAAACAGGCAGAGTGCGGTGGCTCAGCCTTTAATCCTAGCACTTCGGGAGGCCGAGGCAGGTGGATCACAAGGTCAAGATGTCAAGACCATCCTGGCCAACATGGTCTCTACTAAAAATACAAAAATTAGCTGGGTGTGGTGGCACACGCCTGTAATCCCAGCTATTCAGGGGGCTGAGGCAGGAGAATCGCTTGAACCTGGAAGGTGGAGGTTGCCATGAGCCAGGATTGGGTCACTGCACTCTACCTTGGAGACAGAGTGAGACTTGATCGCAACACACACACACAAAAATCTTTTTTTCACAGAGTCTTGCTCTTTCACCAGGCTGGAGTGCAGTGGCACGATCTCGACTTACTGCAACCTCCATCTCCCAGATTCAAGCAATTCCCCTGCCTCAGCCTCCTGAGTAGCTTGGGACTACAGGCTGGTACCACCACACCAGGCTAATTTTTTATATTTTAGTACAGACAGGGTTTCACTATGGCCAGGATGGTCTCGATATCCTGACCTCATGATCCGCCTGCCTCGACCTCCCAAAGTGCTGGGATTACAGGTGTAAGCCACCAGGCCAGGCAAAAAAAAAACTTTTTTAAACAGGTAAGGGACATCGGCTGCAAGCTGGGACATGCCTGTGAGCACATCCAGCACAGATATCTTGGTTAAAGTACAAGGACATAGAACGTATTACTTGCCTGTAAGCATGGCATGTCTAACAGCTATATAGGATAGGGCTTAACAAAGAGTTATTAGCAAATTTATTCTTTGTAACAAGAAAGACAACTTTAAAGAGGAACTTTTCTACTTCCCACACCAATATTCTCCAATGCTCTTCTCTCTGCTTACACTTTTGTCAGGTTTCCCAGCTGAAGAGGATCATCATAATGAAGAAAGACAAAGAAAGGAAAAGAGAAAAGCAAAACACCGACATAAATTTTCCAAAGAATTATTGCAGGCACTTAAGGAAATATTTGGAGAAAACCCTTATCCAGATTTCAGCACGAGAAAAACATTGGCCAACAAATTTTATTGTCCAATAAATGTCATTAACGTAAGTTCAAGACCTCATATGTATATTTCTTATATATATATCGTTTTTAGACAGGGTGTCACTCTCATCACCCAGGCTGATGTACAGTGGCACAATCACGTCATGGCTCACTGTAGCCTCCACTTCCTGTACTCAGGCGATTCCCCCACTTGAGTCCCCTGAGTAGCTGGGACTACAGGCACACACCACCCTGCTGGGATTTGGATATTTTTGTAAAAAAAAAAAAAAAAAAAAGGGGGGGAGGTCTAACCATGTTGCCCAGGCTAGTCTTGAACTCCTGGGGTCAAAAGAGCCACCTGCCTCAGCATGCCAAACTCCTGGGATTACAGGCATGAGTCACCATGTGCAGCTGTTTCCTAGCAAATTAAAAGGCAATAAGTACAGATGGAGGTAGAATGCAGGGGATTGGATAGGAAGGTGCAGAATTCAAAGAAATGGGAGAGAGCAATCAAAATATATACGTATATACAGTTAATCCTCCATGTCCACTGGGTCCACATGCACAGATTTAACTAACCACAAATGAAAAATATTTGGAAAGTTAAAAAATGAAAATAGGATGGGAGCTGTGCTTACAAATCCAGCCCTGATCACATCACTGCATTCCAGCCTGTGTGACAGAGTGAGACCCTGTCTCAAAAAAGCCAGGGGTGTGGCAGTGACGGGTGCAAATAACAATACAAAAATTTTTAAATGATACAAATTTTAAAACAGTACAGAATATGAAATATTTATGTAGAATTTGTGTTATATTAGGTATCAGGTTTTGTTTTGTTTTGTTTTTGAGAGGGAGTCTCCCTCTGTCACCAGGCTGCAGTGCGGTAGCACAATCTTGGCTTACTACGTCCACCTCCCGGTTCAAGCAGTTCTCCTGCCTCAGCCTTCTTAGTAGCTGGAACTATAGGCGAGTGCCACCACACTCAGATAATTTGTGTATATTCAGAAGAAATCTTGTTGGCCAGGATGGTGGTGATCTCTTGATCTCCTGATCCACCTGCCTTGGCCTCCCAAAGTGTTGGGATTACAGGCGTGGGCCACCACACCTAGCCAGGTATCAGGTATTGTAAGTTATCTCTTGATGGTTTAAAGCATATGAGAGAACATGCATAGTATACATGCAAATACTACACAGTTTTATATACATGAGGGCCTGGGACATCCTGAGACACTGGTATTCATAAACAATTTGAGAAAAAATTGTACACACACAATATTAAAAATATGAAGAATTAGGCAGTATGTAGCATTTCATCACATAAGAAAATAGTATTATATACTTGTGAAAATACAGTGGGTATGTATTGTGAAAACTAGACTGCAGTGAGGCAAATTTGGAAGCAGTGGATGAGCTGATCTGCTGTGGTGATGGTGGTTTGGGCCAGCTTGCTAGCTGTGTAGGTGGATAGGACTAATTAGACTGTAGATGTCTGAGATGGAACTAACAGAGTTTACTATGTGTGGGATATGCCGTGAAAGATAAGGTGGACTCAGAGGTTACTTGGACATTCGACTTAAGTCCATGGAAGATGAGAGTTGCCTTTACTAAGGAGGAAACCTAGGGAGGGGCAGGTGTGTCAGAAATCAAAATTTACATTTTGGACACATGAAGTTACAAACGTCAGATAAACATCCAAGTGGAAACACTAAGTGAACAGTTGAATGTGCGAGTCTGAAGGGTGGGGAGAGCACTTCCTCGAGATATAAATCTGACAGTTGTCTGCTAACGAGCTGACTGATGGGTGGTAGCCCCTGGTAGCTTCAGGATGAGAGCTGGAAAGATCCAGGCAGGATTAGGAAATTGGGACTTTGAACCCCACCCTCCAACTTCTGGAGTGGAGGTAGAGCTGAAGGTTAAGGTGATCACCAATAGCCAATGGCTTAATCAATCATAACTATATAATAAAGCCTTCAGAAAAAGAAAACAAAAAGCCTGGGTGTGGGGAGGGTCCAGATAGTTGAACATGTAGAAGTTCCTGGAGGTGGTTTGTCCAGGGAGGGCAGGAAAGCTCTGCACCCCTTCCCTTATATCTCACCCTATGCATCTCTTTATCTATAATCTTGGTAATATCCTTTCTAATAAACTGGTAAACCTAAGTATTTCACTCAGTTCTGTGAGCCACTCTGGTAAGTTAATCAAACCCAAAGAGGAGACGAACAGGAGCCCTGACCTGAAGCCAGTCAGTCAATAGTTTCAGAAGCCCAGACTTGCAATTGGCATCTGAAAGAAGGGCAGTCTTGCAGGACTGAGCCCTGTGGGATCTGACATTATTTCCAGGTACAAAGTGTCAGAATTGAATTGGAGGACACCCAGCTGAGGTGCACTGCAGAACTGTTTGCCTGGTGTGTGGAAAAACACATTTGCTTGCACAAGTCTTTGTTGATTGTTGTGGTGTGAGAGCAGTGGAAAAATGATTTTTTTCCCTCAGAGAGTCATACAACAAATATATGGTCAAACAATTGCACCCTTTAATTGTGACCCATGAACCAATGCATGTAAGAATTATGTGCATATAAGAAACAGAAACGTGGGCCGGATGCGGTCGCTCATGCCTGTAATCCCAGCACTTTGGGAGGTGGAGGCGGGCAGATCACTTGAGGTCAGGAGTTTGAGACCAGCCTGGCCAACACGGCAAAACCCAATCTCTACTAAAAACACAAAAAAATTAGCCAGGCATGGTGGTGCACCTGTAATCCCAGCTACTCGGGAGGCTGAGACAGGAGAATGACTTGAACCCGGGAGGTGGAGGTTGCAGTGAGCTGAGATCACGCCATTGCACTGCAGCCTGGGCAACAAGGGTGAAACTCTGTCAGAAGAAAGAGAGAGAGAAAGGGAGAGAGGAAGGAGAAAGAGAGAGAGAAAGGAAGAAAGAGAGAGAGAGACAAAGAGGAAGGAGGGAGGGAAAAGAGGGAGGGAGGGAGGAAGGAAGGAAGGGAAGAAGGGAGGGAGGGAGGGAGGGAAAAAGGGAGTGAGAAAGAGAGAAACAGAAATGTGGGTATCAGAAAGTACATCACCAATTCTCCTTGGCGGGAGAGTATGAGAAAAGTAGCAGGGTTGTGTGAACTATGCATGACTAGGTGGGACAACTGGGAGCCTCTTTAGCAGAGTGGGTCTCTTAGTGAGCAAGCAGGAGAACATTGCAAGTAGGTCAGAAACAGGTTGGGGAGAGATTCTGGGAAGCCAAGGTTTACCTGTAAACCATGCTATCACTGTCTCCAGTGAAGGTTAGGGTTCTAGAAATGAGCAATGCATGGCCTGTGTTATCACATGGGCCTCTTGGGACAGATTACCTTTATTATTTATATGCTTTAATATCAGCAGGCAAGTCAGGGACTCTGCTTGGGAGAGGCTTACATAGAAGAATTCTCCTACATTAAGGAATGCATAGAAGAATATAATCAGATAAGTAGATTCAATAAAACAATATTATCTTTTCTCTCTAGAATTGGTTCCAGAATAAAAGAGCCAGACTTCCACCTGAAGAAAGACAAAGAATCTTTGTTCTTCACAAAAACGGTGATTTCCTAGTAAAAGCCCATCCATTTTTAAGCTGCCAGGAGACCCAGGCTACAGCTCCCAGCTATGCCACTGAGCAGAGCTTCTCTGATGCCCAGAGGGCTTTGATGGGTAGAGCTGGTTGCTCCCCTCTGGAGCAACAAGGGATTCCCCATCAACAGATGGGCTACAATTGCTTCTCTTTGGAGAACCAAGAGACTCCTAGTCAACAGGTGGGCCCTCAGTGCTCCTACCTGGAGAAACAAGGGATGGCCAGTCAACAGGTGTCCTCCCAGTGCTGCTATCTGGCCACAGGCACTGAAAGGCAACCAGACTGTGCTTTGGAGTATGGAGGTGATGCAGGAAGTGGGCATGCTACTGCCTATCACTTTCTAAGCTACAACTCTGAAGTATGTGTTCATCCTCCTCCACCTTCTGTGCCATATTTTTATGGAGAAAGAACTGAAATCAGGGAAAGCCAGAATGCAAGTCCCTTCCTTTTGGATTATGCTCAAGGTGCATATGGGGTGAAGAGGCCTCAAGAAGAGCAGAAGACAGACCATTGTCGTTGCTCATTCCATCTCTCACCACTGCAAGAACAGCAGCAGAATGAATCGCAGTATCACCCACAGCAGCACCAACAGCCTCCGAACTGCCTAGAGGGGATGATGTTCCAGCAACAGCTGCCGATGGACTTGGGTCCTTGGGATCTAGGGAAGCAGTGGCCCTCTGCTCAGTCACAGCTGCAGAATCAGCTGCCTCAGGACAATGGAAAGCCCTTGTGCTCTCAACTGCAGCACGTGCCTCCCCAAATAGCTGCTGACTTATGCCTGCTGCCTCTAGGGCAAGATATGCAGGAAGAGGCTTCAGAGCAATCCAGGGCCCAAGTGCAGCAGTTTTAGGTTGAGGGGATCTACAAGGCCTACCACTGGGACCCAAGGATGCAGCTTGGCAAAGTATTGCTAAGTGTCAGAGAACCACAGCCACAGGTCAGGGCCACAGTCATCCACATAGCAGTCCAAAGCAAAGCCATCTCCAGAAGCCTCTGCATTAAAAAAAAAAAAAAAAAGGCAGGCCAGCTGAGGTGAGATTGTTTGAGCCTAAGAGTTCATTACAAGAGCCTGGGCGACATGGTAAAATCTCATCTCTAAAAACACACTTTTTAAAAAAATTAGCTAGTCATGATGGTGAGCTCGACCCCCTTTCTACACACACACATACACACACACACACACACACACTTAAGCCAGGCATAATGGCATGTGCCTATAGTTCCATTTAATTGGGAGGCTGAAATGGAAGCATCACTTGAGCATGGGAGGTAGAGGCTGCAGTGAACTGTGATCATTCCACTACACTCCGGCGTGAGTGACTGAGATCCTGTCTCAAAACAAAAAAACAAAATTGTCAGGAAGGCTTCATGAGCTGTTGGTCCCTTCTAGCAGAGAAGCAGTGGCTACATGTGTTATAGCTCCTGACCACATAGTTTATGGTGGCCTGAAAAAGCCTGACTCCACTCAGTATGGATTGAAAACCCAACAAGTGCTGGGCATGGTGGCTCACACCTGTAATTCCAGCACTTTGGTAGGGCAAGGAGGGTGGATCACATATCAGGATTTCGAGTCCAGCCTGGCCAACATGTCAAAACCCCATCTCTAAAAAAAATTCAAAAAATGGTGCACATCTGTGGTCCCAGCTACTCGGAGACTGAGGCACATGAATGGCAGAACCCAGAGGGAAGAGGCTGCAGTGAGCCAAGATCACACCACTGCACTCCAGCCTGGGCAACAGTGAGACACTATCTTACAAAAAAAAAGATACACACACATATATATATGTGTGTATGTGTGTATACAACAAAATACATATGGAGAGAAAGAACATGTGATTATGTCATTATAAAAGACTATAAATGCATTTTTCTTAACTTTTTTGAAAATTGCATAAAAATATATGTATATAATATATAGTTGGTCCTGTAACACAGAAGTTTAATATACGTATTTTGACAATAATACAAAGTACATGATAATAGATGCTAATAAAATGATCATAGTTGCTAAAGTAATCATAATGTATTGTTGGGTTTGTAATATTAATAGATGTAATATATACCACAAAAACGGGAAAGAAAGTCATATAGGAGTAATATCTATCTATATTTCACTGGACTTAAGCTAACAGAAATCTGAAGCTAATTCTGATCAGATGTGTATGGCAAACCCTAGAGAAACCACTTTTTTTTTTTTTTAAAAGACAGGGTTTCACTGTGTTGGTCAGGCTAGTCTTGAACTCCCGACCTCAGGTGATCCACCCGCCTTGGCCTCCAAAGTGCTTGGATTACAGGCGTGAGCCACCGCGCCTGGCTGAGAAACCACTTTTAAACACTCAAAATATACAGCAAAAGTTAATGAAAATGTTGGCCAGGCATAGTGGTTCATGCCTATAATCCCAGCACTTTGAAAGGCCAAGGCAGGGACATTACTTGAGCCCAGGACTTTGAGGCTGCAGTGAGCTATGATTGTGACACTGCATTCTAGCCTACATGACAGAGATTATCTGTCTCTAAAAAAGAAAAATAAAATGCTGTTTAACATATTAGAAACTACTCATTTAATGCAAAAGAAATCAGTAAATATGAAGTTGGGCATCTTTTCAAATACCCCACTTAGAATGGTCTCAGCATAATTGGGGTGGCCCCCATTTCCCAAAGCTGAGGACTGGGTCTTCCTGCAGCTCTGCAGGACCAGATGACACAGCAGTTAACAACCATACCATAGGACTGCCTCAATCTTCTGCACCAATTCTAAACCCCACTCTTGCAGACCCTGGGCCAGAACCTAAACCAAAGCTACAGCACACTGGTGCAACACTGATTGCCCAAGATGAGGAATGAACACAGACAGACTGGTGACTCTAGAGCAGACTCCTGATAGTGCAATGGACTGTCAGGCACTGACTCCTGATAACCAATGGCTAGTGTGAACCGCTAGACAGAATCCTGTCTCCAGGTAACAGGCCGAGAATTGACAAACCCAAGCTGTGGGCGCCTTGGCCAATAGGAAACACAGCCTGTTACTAAGCAGAAACTGGACTCTAAGCCCTTAAAAAGTGACACAAATTATTTTCTGCTAGCCAAATTTAAATTTTGTTTGCCTTCCAGAGCAACAAGGTATACTCATGTGTGACCCAGATGGGCACTTTAATTTTAAACCCAGATCCCAATCCCCACCAGGCTTTCAGTGTACCTTACCTTCACCCACACTCTTGATTTTTTTTTTTTCACACACTCTTGATGTTGATTTTACCTCTGCCTCAGGCAACCACTATTCAGGTGTTTAAGAACCCTGTGAAGGAGAATCAAGGCCCTCACCGGTGTACCCATGTATCAAAACCAGTTCACAGACTGGTACAGATGGATGTCAGTGGTCTATGGGATTGGCACCTGGACTCTGGTGGGCTCAATGTTTTAGTCCAGCTGAAAAATGGCGAGGCCACCAGGTGATGAGGTAGAGCAAAAGGATGTCTCAATAAGTGAAGGACCCAGTGAACTATCTGAACTCCCAAAGGGTTTTATGCAGTAATGATTGTCACATATAAAGATTTTGTTCCAATTACTGAAAAGATCCTCAACTACTGGAAATCATGGACTAGTGGCACTGGTGCAGAACCACGACTGGCTGCTGCATTCTGAAAACCAGGCCTTGGTTCAACACTTAAATTTGATAGATGTCTTGATCCCCATTTTACACTTATGAAAAGTGTATGTATTTAATTTTGCTGTAAAACATAATCAATAATAATATGCAATAAATATTTTCTTGAAGGAAAAAAAAGAACCCTGATACCTCAACGGACATGTCAAGGCTTTGTCACTGCAAATGAGAAGAGCAAGCATTTGAGTACAAATGATGATTCCAGGATGCACTGGTAGGGAAGTGGGAAGTGAGACAAGAGAAGGAAGCCTATGCAGGATGCATTCATAAGCAGATTCCCACTGTGGGCAACTATGTATAATACTACTGCGGACTGCTAAAAGATGGCATGGAAACCATTATCCCACTCGAAGGGTAACTTTCAAATATCCAGTTGTTTAACTTCTCTGGTTGGCAGGGAAGCTGGGTATGCACCCTCGAATTCCCATACAGGGGCATTAACTCCATAGCACTTCAAGCAGAGAGAAAGCCTCAAGGAGGTGCTTACCGCAGGATTCCTGTTAGTGGCACATGCTAGAGAATGATGAGTGCCTAGGGAATATGGATGAGGCCCTGACACCTTCTGCTACATACCTGCTGGCTCCCGATTGGTTTCTTACCCCTTTGGCTCTCAGTAGTTCAGCTCATTTTGCCACTTCTCACAGTCCTTGATGCAGATCTTCTCTTTGCTCCACCCAGAAGAACTAATATCTCTCCAATGGCCTATTCATTCTAAAATAGAACCACTTTACTGGTTGTAATTAACAATAAAATAACCGTTAGTTCCTTTGTGGGTTTTATACCTAAAAAGTTTTCTGTACACAATCAAAACACTTATTGACAAGACTCAAATACAAAGTTATATTTATTTTCAACAATGAAAACAACACAACAAAGTGGAGTCAATCCACTATTTAACACAATGTTTATCACAAACTATACTCAATAAATAGAAACACATTAACCAGGTAAGATTATTCTTAAGACTCTCTAGGGTTGTGTGCGTGTTTTAAAGAAAACTGAGTGGTAGGTCAAGAAAGACATCCTACAGACTTGACTGAGAAGGGCTCCAAGAAAAGAATAGCCAAGGAGCAGGGTCCCCAAATACTAAGTCAGCAAAACGAATACAGCATTTTCAAAGCAGTAGGGAAATCAGAGCTCATTGGGGTAAATGACAAGGGTTTGGGGATAATCCGTGTTCAAGGCCTCATAGTTAAACCTTCCCATATTTCTAGATTCTTTATTTAGAATCTATCCCAATCTAAAGGAGCTTCTGCCAAAGGACAGATTACTTATGCTGCCTGAAATGGCCAATGCCTCCTAAATTTCCTTTGACTTTGACACTAATAAAGCAAGGGTTCCATTCCAGCAAAGGATTACTACTATGTAGACCAACTCCTCTCTGGTTTAGCTTTTCCTTTCATAAACACATTGATACTTGTTCAAGGAAAACTGCAAATACATCCAATTTCTTTTCTTTTTATCCCCATCTACAACTGTGCTTGGCTACAAAAATCTATAACTCACAGATCAACAGCAGCAATGGTCAGAAAATAAGTGCCAGTTCCAATGCAAGAACTCTGTAAAGTTGTTCACAATTTTTTTATACAACCACCTCATCTGCCATGACTTTTTTCTTTTCTCATTATCTTGCCAATTATTTCTTTCGAAATTCAATCCTCCGAGCTACATTCTGAGCACCAAATTTTTTGACCAATGCCTCTCTGGTATCCTCATCATCTTTTTGCAAATCTATATCATCTTGTCGGGACCAAATGGGGTATCCATCAGCTCTCTGACCAGACGCTAAGAAGGCAGAAGTAGCCTCCAGCTCACCACTATTTTTTAGGAAGGCCTGTGTAACTGTTGATAGATCCAAGTTAAACTTCTCCATCAACTGCCGAATGATCTTAATGGCAGTTCCCACCTCTGGTTGAGAAACTTTTTCTTCTTCTTCTTCTTCTTCCTCATCAGGCTGTGTTTCTGAGTCTTCCTCAGGTGTGGGTGGATCATCATCACACATAGTTATGTGTATTTCAAAATCAGGAGTGCTCTCATCCACCTAGACAGAATGAGGAATAAAAGCAGTTTCTAATTACCATGTCTTGAATTCTTACAATATCTGGTCTCTTCCAACTATCACCCGCTTGCCCTCTGCATTCCAATCATACTGGGCTTTTTCAGTTCCTCTTAATATGCTATGTTCCTTCTTACATTTATTCATGTCAGATGTGTATATATATATGGGGGGGAGCAGAGGGAGTATATGTGTATATGTGTGTGAAATTCACTACAGTATTCCAATAGAATATAAGAAGCTACACTGAATATGAAAAATACATGTATATATAAAGAGATACACACATTTGTGGGTATGTGCACACATACACACAAAATATATGTGCACATGTTCATTAGACTTGTTAAATGTTTGACCTCACTCTCAAGACTGGAAGCTCCTAAGAGCAGGAACTGCATGTTTTGCTCATCACCAGATCTCCAATACCTACCAATGCCTATACATAATAAGTACTCAAAAAGCACTGCTGTATGAATATATTAAGGCTTCCAAGCTATACTACATTTAGACAGATTACAAAGCATGGTATATGAGAAGAGGTCTAGGTAGGTCATGTTTGAGAGCCGGCTGTTTGAAATTTATGGAAAATGAACCAAATATCAAATAATAAAACACAGACTACAATCCATAAATCCTGCCAATTTTGGTGCATTCCTTACTCATCAATTACAGAAACTTTAAATTATTTCCCTTGTTTGGACTGAAGCCTAACCATTTTTCTTTGTGTTAATATGAAAAGTTAATTCACAAGACCCTTTATCCTGGAAAAATATATACATATAATTTGGACATTTAAAAACTTATCATTATTTTATGGCTCCTTTCTCTATAGCTATTATTAAATACAGGATTACAACAGAGTAATAGAAGCTAGATTGAATATGGAAGAGCTAAAACATTTCAAAAAACTCAAAGTACACAAAAAGCTAAATTTGCTTGATAAAAAAATTACTATAATTAGCTGAGCGTGGTGGCACGTGCATATAATCCCAGCAACCCAGGAGGCTGAGGCAGGAGAATCACTGGAACCCAGGAGGTTCCAGCCTGGGCGACAAAGCAAGACTCCATTTAAAAAAAAAGAAAAAGAAAAAAAAATTACTGTAAACTTTTTGAAAAATATATTGAGATCAAAGTACTAAAAGTGGAATGCTTTATACTGTTTATATAACTGTCTCTATTCCACCCAACTTTTCTTCCTTTCCCCCTCAACTTGTCCTGCCAAAAACTAACAGCTTTGTGAAGCAAAAGCTTCAGGGCAACATGTCTGAAGTCCAGATCAGTCTCATTCTCCACATTTCCTTTCCATCTTGAACTCCTCTCTCCTTTCCTGGGCCTCAGACAGATGAAAAAGGTGGATATGATAAGGAGTTTCAAAGAAGAATGAAAGTAGGGAAAAAAATAATGAGTAAATCTAGTTAACATACCACAACCTCCTCAAACTCCTGGGTGGCTTCTAGAAGCATCTTTTTGACTGCATCTTCATTATCCTGCAATTCTTCCTTCCCATATTCTTCTTCAGGCAAATCTGGAGTTCTCTTATTCTGTGGCTCTATTAAAGAGAGGAACAGCACGGATTAGCAGTAGCCTGTTTCACATAAATCAAAATATATTGGATGCTGGGTGAACTCTGCACCAGGAAGGGGTCTGCACTTTTTTTCTATCAGAAGACATCTGTTTTTGATTCAGAAGGGTAAGAAAAGCCTAGGACATGCTCATTCACTCATTTCTACGCTTGCTTCTGAAAAGATGTACTATCCAAATGATGATTTTTCTTAGACTCTCACATACAAAAATGCTCTTCAAGTTTAATTCATTTTTTGCTTTGTTTTTATAGGCTTTGCAAATTAATAAAAATGTGTCATAAATTAGGTTCCTTAGGAAGCCAATTCTGAGATGGAGATTAACATTTAAGGAATTAGGGAGTGATTTTGGGGAAACCTCTGTGGAAGAGAAGGAAAGCAGGAGTGGGCAGAGAGAGAAGATGATTCATGAAAGAGTGACAACAAGGCCTCAGCCAAAACCATGGGCAACTTTGGAGCTAGGAAGGCCCCTTAGAGTTGACCAAGAAGCAGAGACTTTGTAACTCTGCAAATATCAGTCACTGGATAGTGGCGGCCCTAAGAAGACAGGACTCTGGGCAAGGCAGCTCTCCCAAAAGCCAAAGGCAGATCTGGGTCATGTACCACAATCCACCATATACCATCTACAAAAAGGAGGGCCTCCTAACTTTAAACATGCTCTTCCTTCTGAATTACATTTTATTCTCTGAAGATTCAACTCTGCTCCTTTTCTGCTTAGTAAATTATACTACAAAGCGGCAGCAAGACGGAGTTTTTCATGATGGAATTGTTCTAAATCCTGATTTGAATGGTGATTACAAAAATTTACATATGTTAAAACACATATAACTGGAAAAGTGTACAGCAGTCCCTCAAAAAAATTCAATATAATTTCATGATGACAATCCACAGGAAAAAAAATTAAACAAAAAATTACCATATGATCCAGCAATTGCATTTCTAGGAATACACCTAAAATAATGCAAAGCAGGGTCTCAAATAAATACTAGTAATACTCATGTTCACAGCAGCATTATTCAAAATAGACAAAAGATGGAAACAAGCCAAATGCCCTGATAGATGAATGGATAAACAAAATGTAGTATGCATACAATGGAATATTATTCACCCTTAAAAAGGAATGAAATTCTGACACATGCTACAATATGGATGAACTCAGAAGACATTATGCAAAGTAAAATAAGCCAGACACAAAAGGGCAAGTATTACATGATTCTACTTATAGGAGGTATCTAGAAAGATTGAATTCATAGAAACAGAAAACATGTTGGTGGTTTCCAGGTGCTAAGGAGAGGCAGAAAGAGGAGTTTGTGTTTAACAGGCATGTTTCTGATCCCTAGAAGCAGAAAATAATAAAAGGCATGGAGTTTCAGTTTAGGAAAATGAGTAAGTTCTAGATATGGATGGTGGTGATACTTGCCCAGCAATGTGAACGCACTGATAACACCACTGAACAGAACACTTAAAAAAATTTGAATTGTAAATCTTATGGTATATACATTTTACTACAATAAAGTTTTTTAAATACATATAATTGTACACCATAAAAAGTTAATTTTATTGTATATATTTAATAAAATTTTTAAATAGTAACTTTAAAAAGCCTTATCTCTTAGATATACATACTATAACAGATAAAATGATATGATGTCTGGCATTTGCTTCAAAATAGTCCAAGAAGTTGGGATGAAAGGTAGAGTTAAAAAATGCCAGGAACTGCAATCAGGTGAAGGTGGGTGATGGGTACATGGAGTATAGTTCATTATACTACTCTATATTTGAAAATGCTTGGAATTCTCTATAATAAAAAGTAAATTACTGTTCATCCACATAATGAAATACAGTGCAATCTATGAGAAAATAATGAGGAAAAGCTTTGTGCAGACACACAAACACTTCAAGATAAATCATTAAGTTTAAAAAAAGTAAACCACAGAATAAGCTGATGTCTACTGTGCTAGTATTACTATGAGCAAAGGGGACACGTAAAAGACAAGGGATGATAATAGAGACTGCCTCTAGCAAAGGACCCAGGGAAAGGGTATGTGTAAATAGGCAGACTGCCTTTTCAGTATATACCCATTTGTACTCTGAGTTTACCTACAAGACAAATTCCTAGAAGCAAAACTGCCAAGTTTAAGGGAATATACATTATAAATGTTGTTAGATATTGTCAAAATGCCCTCCAAAAAAATCCTATCAATTTCTATTAACAATGCAGTAGTATACTTGTTTTCCCATATGTCAACTTTGGATATTACCCATTGTATTGACTTTTACCAGTCTTATAGATAAAATCTATCTCCATGCTCTGATTTGCTTGAAAAAAATAAATAACTTGGGGATCTTTCGTTCTATTTTGTATAATGTAAGCTACCTCAATTCATCAAATAAACACAAAACAATTCCAACATGCATATTTATTATCTCATGGGTCTCATGGATCAAAGTATACCTTATACTGACCCTCTGCCCAGGGTCTGATTTATTTTCTCTCTCTCTTTTTTTTTTTTTTTTAAAGACAGAGTCTCGCTCTGTCACCCAGACTGGAGTGCCTGAACTTGGCTCACTGCAACCTCCACCTCCCCGGTTGAAGCAATTTTCATGTCGCAGCCTCCTGAGTAGCTGGGATTACAGGCACACGCCACCATGCCTGAATGGTTTTTGTATTTTTAGTAGAGACGGGGTTTCACCATGTTGGCCAGGCTGGTCTCGAACTCTTGACCTCAAGTGATCTGCTCGCCTTGGCCTCCCAAGTGCTGGGATTACAGGCATGAGCTACCACACCCTGTTTGATTTACTTTCATTTAATAACAGAATGTTTCTTCATTTGTTTATTGGCCGCTTATTTATTTCCTTTTCTGGGAACTTCCTGTTCCATTTCCTTTTCTCATTTCTGTTAGTTTTCTTTTTACTTAATGACTTCTTACTTAATAACAAAGAGCTCTTTAGACATTAAAGAAACTAAGTCTACTGCAATGTATTGGGAATATTTTTCCAGCATGCTCACTGACTTTACTTATCATGAGAACTTTTTAATTTTCAGGTAATCAAATATATAAAACTTTTTCTTAGTCTTTTTGGCTTCATGACTTATCACCATGCTAACATTTTTACTTTTTTCTTCTAGCATATCAGGTAGCATCCTGAACCACAAATGGTTTAGAACAACTCCCACTGTACTGATATATTCGTTCATATATTCTCTTACACATTTTAAATTTTTTTAATTTTTACATTTAAATATCCGATTTTATCAAAAGATGAGACGGGCAGAATGAATCCAGAGTAATTTTGTCCTAAGTTCCAAATGGCTTGCCAACAGTCCCAACATCATGAATTTAAAAGCAAGGCCTGGTCACAGCATGGTGACTCACACCTGCAATCCTAGCACTTTTGGGAGGCCAAGTTGGGCAGATCGCTTGAGCCCAGGAGTTCAAGACTAGCCTGGGCAACACGGCAAAATCCTGTCTCTACAAAAAAATACAAAAATTAGCTGGGTGTGGTGATTAAGTGCCTGCAGTCCCAGCTACTTGGGAAGCTAAAGTGGGAGGATCCATTGAGCCTGGGACGTCAAGGCTGCAGTGAGCCATGATCGCACTACTGCACTCCAGCCTGTGTGACAGAGCAAGACTCTGTCTAAAGATATATAAATAAAATAAAAAGCAAGGCCTTACATGACGACATACTTTACCCATACACATAGTCCTAACCTCATCTGCTATAATTAATTCTCCCTCCTACTCCATTACAGCCACTCTATTCTCTTTATGGCTCCAAAAACACACCAGGCATACTTTCACCTCAGGGTGTTTGCCCTGGCTTCTTCCTCTGCCTGGACACTCTTCCCCAGATATCCACCTGGGTTGCTCTTTCACTTCCTTCAGTCTCCGCTTAAACATCAGCTTATGAGAGTGACCTTCTCTTATCATCCTATAGGAAAATCCTCCTCCCAACCCTTACACCCTGATTTATTTTTGTCTATAGCCCTTACCACTCCCCAGCTAGCAGGTTAAAAGCTCCATAACCACGGGGACTTTTATTTATTGTTATATTCTAGCAGGACAACAATGTCTAGCACTCGAATATATGCTGAATGAATAAAGCTGAAATGCCACTTTTACCAAAAACAAAAGTCCTACTTAAGCATACTGAACAGGAGAAAAAAATTTTACTCCCCAGACTTCAAGTGTTAAATGGAATAGCCATATAGGCAAAGAAAAGGTGGGAGGATTAGGGAGGGGGAGGAGCAGCAGCATGTCTCTTTAAACAAAAGAGTCTGTCAGTTTTAGTTGTCAATGCCAGATACATCAAAAGCACATATATATATTTTTTTCAATTGAGAGCAGGTACTGTTTAACTGACCAGCTTAGCAAAAGCACATCTTAATAGCCTCGTACTGTATCCCAGCCATACCGAACCCTAATTTCCTTTTTTTTTTTTGAAACTCAATTTTCAATTCAACTGCATTAAAAATTCACTTCACCTAAGCAAGAACAGGAAGAGACCTTCCAACTGTGGAGAACCTTCTTAAGTCCATAGGCATTCGGTTATGCCAGAGCATGAAAATAAACATTTGGCACGCCTTTATACTGAATCTACGTGAACATAGCAGCAATCTTTTTTAAAAAGGATTCTGTGAAATATCTCTTAAAAGAAACACAAGAAGCCATTTATCCCTTGGGTAGGTGGTGGGCAGGAAGAACAAGAGAATTTTTTTTTTTTTTTTTTTTTTGGAGACAGAGTCTCGCTCTGTCACCCAGGCTGGAGTGCTGTGGCGCAGTTTCGGCACACTGCAACCTCTGCTTCCTGGGTTCAAGCTATTCTCCTGCGTAGATAGGACTACAGGTACTCTCCGCCACGGCCGGCTAATTTTTGTATTTTTAGTAGAGAAGGGGTTGCCCCACGTTGGCCAGGCTCTTCTCGTGCTCCTTATCTCAGGTGATCCGCCCATCTCGGCCTCCCAAAGTGCTGGGATTACAGGCTTGGGCCACAGCACCCAGCCAAGAGAATTTTCTATATACTTTCGAATATAGAACTATGTCAATATTCTAGTCAATGGTAAAGTAAATTAAAACTAGACGGAGAAGCTGGGTGCGATGGCTCATGGCTGTAATCCCAATACTTTGGGAAGTCGAGGCGGGAGGATCGCTTGAGCCCAAGAGTTCGAGACCTGTCAGGGCAACACAGCGAGACCTCCATCTCTACAATTTTTTTTTGTTTTTATTTTGCTTTTTTTTTTTTTTTAGTTTAGCGGGACCTGGTGGCACGTGAGTGTAGTACCAGCTACTTGGGAGGCTAAGGCAGGAGATTCGCTTGAGCCCCGGAGGTCCAGGCTGCAGCGGATCGTGATCGCGCGGCTGCATCACAGCCTGGGCGACAGAGCGAGACCCCCACTCAAAAAATTTCAACATAAAAACGACGAGAGGCCGGGCGTGGTGGTTCACTCATGTAATTCCAACACTCTGAGAAGCCAAGGCGGGAGAATCGCTTAAGCTCAGTTCAGACCAGCCTGGGCAACACAGACTTCACCGCAAAAAAAAAAAAATAACAATAGTAATAAACAAGGGAGTGAAGAGGCAACAAAATGGTGCAAATTTACCCGGATGTCAACAGGGGGCGGGGCCGAGAGCTGCTACCCAAGATGCCAAGATGGACGCCAGGCAGCCAGGAAAAGACCCCAGCCCCACCCGCGCAGGTGTCCGCGAGGCCCCGGGCGCAGCAGTCTCACCTCCGCTATCCGCGGCCTCCGGGTCCTCCTCCGCCTTCCGCTTGAGCTTCTGGGAGGAGGGGCTCACCGGCGCGTCCCCCAGCAGGTACTTATGCTCCTGGCCCCGCAGGTGCTTGAGGTAGCGGTCCTTCAGGGACTGCCACGAGTGCTGGGTGAGCGAGGTCTTCTCCATCGCTTTCCACAAGGCGTTGCCGGTGACGGAGCTGGGCGAGCGGGCATTTTCCTTCACGTAGGTCAGGATGGCCACGTCGTCTGCATCCGTGAAGGCGATCCGCCCAGTAAGCCGCTGTGGCTCCGGCTCCACGGAGCTCTCGCCCAGAGCCCCGGGCTTTGCTTCCGGGCCCGTGTCCGCCGCCGAAGCGGGGCCCAGCCGATAGGCCTCCAGCTCCAGTCTCTCGTTCTGCTCCACACAGTCCAGGATGTACTGCGTGGAGATGAAATCACCCGAGGCCTCGGCCAGCGCTTCCCCGGGCTGGGCCAGCAGCACCGCCCCGGGCTCCTGCACCCGGCATAAGGTGCCGCCGCCGTGCAGGATGAGCGTAGAGAGCCGGCGCTTGGCCGGGCTGGGCCGCACGTAGAAGGACATGGAGCTGCCGTCCTCCCTCACGAACAGAGTGGAGGAATGGGTGGGCCCGTTGGGGTCTTTGCCCAAATCCATCGCCTCCGCCATGTCTGACGCCGAGCACTAGAAAAGGAGCCCCCTCGCGAGCGCCTGGCACTCTGAGCGCAACTGACTGAGCTGTCACCGAAGATGCTGCGACAGCGAAGCGCAGCACTGAGCCTACGCAGCAGCAACTGCGCGTCGAGAGCCGCGCGTCGAGAGCGCCCGCCCCTTCTCCCCCGGAAGAGGTGGGGTTTCGCACCCTGACCTGGAAGTTAACGTTCTGTCCTCGTTACTTTTGGGTCGCGCCCTCCGGGAAGATGGCAGCGGTGCAGGGGGCTGAGGTGAAAGTGGATGGCACCGAGCCGAAACTGAGCAAGAAGTAAGTGTCGCTGCGAGTCTTTAAAGCCTTTGCGGTAGGAGAGTCCAGGCTAGGAAACGCCACGAGGTTCCCACCGAGGCGGCTGTCCCGGGGCCTTCCTGCCGGCTGTCGTGGGTACGCACATGCCGAGACGAGGTGGCTGCGCGCCTCAGACCACGTATCCCGGGATGCCCCGGGCACTCCGGCTCCCCGGTCCCAGCCGGCACCGGCGGGGTCCTCCCTATCATACTAGAGTTAAAAGACTGTGGAGGAGGAGCTAGGAGAAGAACTAAGAGGTCTCAGGAAAGAAAAACGAAATATCGTTTTCTTTTTCTTTTTTTTAGAAAAGCGAAACTTAATGCTTGCCTTCGTTCTCCTTCTGAGACATCCATTCTTTGTTGAGCCACTCAGTAAACGAGGAAGTTGGAGAAATGTTAAATACCCTAGCTCTTCAGAAAGACCTTCCAAATTTTCTGGCCCTAGCTAAGGTCATTCTGAACGTTATGTATTAAAAGGGATCAGTTCTGAAACTCATGCATCTACCCATATGAGATATTCAGTGGATCTGTGAGTATTAAGTGATCAACGTCTAACAGTAGAGACCTTTTTTTTTTTTTTTTTTTTTTAAAGATGGGGTTTCACCATGATGGCCAGGCTGGTCTTGAACTCCTGACCTCAGGTGATCCACCCACCTCGGCTTCCCAAAGTGCTAGGATTACAGGCGTGAGCCACCGTGCCCGGCCTAGAGACCGTCTTAACTTATCCTGATATCTTTGTCAACCACTCCCAAATTCTTGGAGTGTGTAGGTTAATGTAGATAAGAACTGGCTGCCTTACATTCTCATTAGTGTTCCTCATTTAACACAACACACAGGCATTGAGTGTTTTCTCATTGCTAGAAAGGATGGTACATAGTACCATTCCAGAAGCATATGAGAGAGCTTAATCCCCATGGCACACACCTGTAAACCCAGCTACTGGAGAGGCTGAGGCAGGAAAGTCGCTTGAACCCAGGAGGTGGAGGTTGCAGGGAGCTGAAATTGTGCCACTGCACTCCGGCGTGAGTGACAGGGCCAGATCCTGAATTTAAGAAAAAAGAAATGATGTTTCCTTTTGTGTCCCTGGCTTTGTTCTTCAAATATCTTAGAAAAAGTATAAGAGAAATAGTCTAAGTTTATAGTTTGATAGCACCCTAATACATTGTCCTTTATTAGAGCAATCTGATGGATTTCCACAGATGTTTGGAACCTGGTCTTTGAACCGCTACCTTAGAGAAAATTGACGGGATTTTTTTTTGAGACGGGGTTTCGCTCTTGTTGCCCAGGCTGGAGTGCAATGGTGTGATCTCGGCTTACGGCAATCTCCACCTCCCGGGTTAAAGTGATTCTCCTGCCTCAGCCTCCCGAGTAGCTGGGATTGCAGGCATGCACCACCATTCCCGGCTAGTTTTGTAGTTTTAGTAGAGATGAGGTTTCTCTATGTGGGTCAGGCTGGTCTCGAAGTCCTGACCTCAGGTGATCCACCCACCTCAGCCTCCCAAAGTGCTGGGATTACAGGCGTGAGCCACGGACCCCGACCAAATAGACTGGACTTTAATCTGTTAAGTCAAATTTAATTGAATGTGGTGTGTCTGTGATATTGTACAGTCCTAAAATTTAGTTCATTCTTTCAAACCGCCTGTGATAATCAATTACATTAAATTGAATTTTAGGACTGTACATCACAGGTGAAAGCAAGGTTTCCAGTTCAGAGTGTGATTTTTAGGTTTTAACTGAGAAAAGTGGTTAATTCCTCTTTACTGAGGGTTTTTTTTGGAGGCAGAATCTGTTGCTCCCACTGGAGTGCAGTGGTGCCGTTTTGGCTCATGGCAACCAAGCTTTCTGTCTAATCTCAGTAATAACCTTGCAAAAGAAGAGTTACTGTCCATTTTTCAAATTAATAAACTGAGGCCCTGGTAATTGAATGCCCTACTAAAGTGTGGATTCCTAAAATATAGTCTAGCACTGATCCAGAGCACTGGAGCAGAGATCTGAAATCAAGCCTGTGACTTCACAGCCCATGCTCTGTATACTGACTGCACAGCACTACTCACGTTGTCTTTTTATTGATGTATATTCCTCTAGTTACCTTGGTCTGAAATAATTTTTTTATGATTACCATTTCCTTGTAATTGTTTTTGGAAATTCCTTGGTCTGAAATCTTTAAAAAGCACTAGCTTGGGCTGGGCATGGTGGCTCACACTTGTAATCCTCGCACTTTGGGAGGCTAAGGCAGGCAGATCACAAGGCCAAGAGATCGAGACTATCCTAGCCAACATGGTGAAATTCCGTCTCTACTAAAAATACAAAAATTAGTTGTGCGTGGTGGTGCGTACCTGTAGTCCCAACCACTCAGGAGGCTAAGGCAGGAGAATCGGCTGAATCCGGGAGGCGGAGGTTACAGTGAGCTGAGATCCTGCCACTGCTTTCCAGCCTGCGACAGAGCGAAGCTCCATCTTCGCCCCACAAAAAAAACGTGTATTAACTCCAAGTTTAAAAACAGTTGTGCTCCCTGCCCAAATGAAATACCCTCCTCAAATTTATTTGAACACGGTAAAGAGGATGATCTCTCTAATTCTGTTGCCTTTCAGTGTTGATAATGTATAAACATGATGTAGTCAAAGAACCTTTCTGAAATTCTCCTTTCACCTTGCTCCTAGAGTTCCAGGCAAGTCTTCTCTTTGACTCGTGCTTTTGTGTGGCTTGCATTTATTTTTATATAGTTTGCAATTAACAGTGACAGTTTCCTCTTATTTTATATGCTTCCTATTGCCATCTTGTGGCCAGGTATTTCCTCTCCAAGTGAGAAATCACACTAAAGGGGCTTCAGAAGTGCCTCATACCCTGCTCCCATATTCTAGGGCATTGTGATCATTTTTACCTGTAAGCTATCCATTTGCTTACTGTTGACTTTTGACCCCAGGTATGCATGTTTTTTCCATAGTCAGGACTAAGAACATTGTCAGTTACAGTTGTGGCACAGGGAGTGTTACAGGATTGATATCAGTTAAGAGAGTCTTAAGTTAAATGGGACTAAAAGGTAGTAGAAGCATGGCCCCCCTCCCCAACCCGTAAGACAGTTGGTTGGGTATATATATCCTGTCTGTCCCATCTGACACCACATCTCTGTGTTTCCCGCTAGGTGGTGGTAATCATTAGTTCCAGGGTGTTCTGCCATGTTGACGCAAGCTGCTGTAAGGCTTGTTAGGGAGTCCCTGCGCAAAACCTCCTGGGCAGAGTGGGGTCACAGGGAACTGCGACTGGGTCATCTTGCTCCTTTGACAGCGCCTCACAAGGACAAGCCATTTTCTGATAAAAGAAGGTTGGTGCCCATTACCTTCTTTATTGCTCTGGAAGCAAAAATTCTTTCCTTACTTGGTTCATTATCTGTTAAGCCCCCAGCTAAGTCTTTGGGCTTGTTGCTAAGGAAACAAGGAGCCCTACTACCAAAACCAATTGTCCTGTCTCATTTTCTCTTTAATAAATTAGAATCATCTCTCCTAAGAGTCTTGAGATGACATGTGGATCTTATTCTAGAACAAAACCCTTGTTTGAATAAATAATTTCTAATGCCAGTTATTTCCCTTTTCTGTCTTTCTTGGGTTCTGTTTGCTCTTGAGATTAATTTGGTTTCTAATCTTAGTGCTATCTCTAGGACCTTTTTGGATTATCCTCAAGATTGACTTGATTTAAGAGGAGCACCTGGTCGAGTGGGAAACAGATTTATCTTAGTTCTAGAAGAACTAGACAGTCCACTGACTGAATTATAGTGTGATAGTACCAGCACAGTGTTTTGGAAAGGTTGCCTTTACAAATGTTTTAAGACATTGTATGTAGAAAAGTTGTCAGCTTTGAAACAGTCAGCATCCATTTTTCATGTTTAAAAGATGAAAGATCAAAACCTCAATTCATTTTTTTAAATTATTCTAAATTCATATTGAAAATGAGGAATATGCTCTGAAGCCAAAAAGTATGCAAGCATGACTTGAGATCTTTTGCTGTGGTTCACTGTTGGAGAATAATTGATTATTTTCAGTGGTTTGAAAGAATGATCCATGACTTCTCTTGGAATAGTAAAGGTATCCCTCCCTACAAGAATATGTTTTGGTTCTGGGTTCACATAGCAAATTCAGACCATAAGAGATATGAACATATCATAAAGAACAGCTCAAAGTTGTCCACATCACTTTGTTTTTTGAGGTTCCAGTGGTAAGTATCAAGAGTTTGGATAGCAAGCGATTTAACCAGAAATGTATTCAATTGTTATGGTTTCTATACGAGGCGCAGAGAGTAAAGGATTAGGATAGTGAGAGATACCTAGAATAGCTCACATTTGATTAACTAAATGCCAGGGTCAGGGACATCCCTTTATACAAACATTATCTCAATACATACCACAACAACTGGTGGGGTTGTGTATTACTATTTTCATTTTGCAGGTGAGAAGTTAATTCACTTCTCCAAGTCACATAATTGACAAGTGTGTTGGAATTTAGTCCCATTCAGCCTGACCACAAAGATGGTGTCTTTTCCCCTGTATTGTGCTGCTTTGCACACTGTTCTACTTTGTTGTCTCAGTCAGGCTCCAGTGGACAAAGTGAGACTAATGCTGACAGCCATTCTTGAAGAGATTATTGGTGGGGGAGCTCTCCTTCAGTGCTAAAAAGCCAGCTAACTCACTCTTCAGGGAGGAATAGAGAGGAGGTGGCAGACAGCTAGAGATGTTGCCTTATCATGTGTTAGATCTGGCACTGTAGGGGTCAGGTGAAGTGGCTCACACCTGTAATCCTAGCACTGTGGAAGGCCAAGTCGGGCAGATCACTTGAGGCAAAGAATTTGAGACCAGCCTGGCCAACATGGTGAAACCCCATCTCTACTGAAAATACAAAAATTAGCTGGGTATGGTAGTGCACACCTGTAATCCCAGCTACTCAGGAGACTGAAGCATGAGAATCCCTTGAAATCAGGGTGGCAGCGGTTGCAGTGAGCCAGGATTGTGCTGCTGCACTCCAACCTGAGAGACAGAGCAAAACTCTGTCTCATTTAAAAAAAAAAAAAAACAGAGAGAGAGATCTGGCACTGTACGAACTTCACCTTCTGGAAGGGATACTAAACAACTAAGATTCAGTCACTGTCCTCAAGGGGCTCCCTAACCTAGTTAGCTCAAGAAAAGCCTATTCTGCTAATTTTCTAGAAAATCTTTTCTCCTATTCAAAACTAATGCATTGGATTTTCTTTGTCCTGGTAAATCTTGGTTTTAGTTGGGACCTAATACCAGGGACCAGAGACTGGCAAGCAGAACTGAGAGTGATCTTTCACATCTTTGTTCTAAGTTCATTTTTTCCTTTTTGTCTTTCACAAAGAGTTTAGTGACAAGAGACTTGAGCTGAGCTGTGAGTGTGGAATTGAGGGGAATAGAACTGAGCAACAGCATTTCCCCCAGGCAATTTGTATTTTTGATAAGTGGCTAGGGGCAGAACATAGAGGACTCCTCAGGCAGCTAACACATTGAATGCTTTCATCTTTCCAACAGTGAGCTGAAGAGACGCCTGAAAGCTGAGAAGAAAGTAGCAGAGAAGGAAGCCAAACAGAAAGAGCTCAGTGAGAAACAGCTAAGCCAAGCCACCGCTGCTGCCACCAACCACACTACTGACAATGGTGTGGGTCCTGAGGAAGAGAGCCTGGACCCAAATGTGAGTTCCCTGGGCCACCAGCATGGCTGGGCATGGGAAAGCTGATGAGGCTTATGGCAGATTCCCTGGGACTGGACAGTAGAAGGGACCAGTATGCCCCAGGGTCATCGCCAGGGATAAGGGAGGGTCTACCACTCCATCTCGTTAAAGGCACAGACCTGAGTGTTTTTTATGTCAACCGCCAAAAGGCATCTGGGAGAGTTCAGCATTCCCAAGTGAATTAACCTTTCTTGGAATTAGCTTGGCCTTGAGGCCCCAGGAAAAGTGTCTCTCTAAAGATTGCCTAAGGTTTACTTTAGACCAGGGGCTGGCAGACTACATTCCACAGGCCAAATCCACTTCTCCATACCCCTACTTTATCCTTCCCTCCCTGGTTTTTGGTTTTGTTTTTGAGACAAAGTCTTACTCTGTCGCCCAGGCTAGAGTGTAGTGGCATGATCTTGCGCACTATAACCTCCGCCTCCCTGGTTCAAGCTATTCTCCTGCCTCGGCCTGGGATTAGAGGCGCCTGCCACCACACCCAGCTAATTTTTGTATTTCTAGTAGAGACAGGGTTTCTCCATGTTGGCCAGGCTGGTCTTGAACTCCTGGCCTGAAATGATCTGCCCACCTAGGGCTCCCAAAGAGCTGAGATTACAGACATGAGCCACCACGCCCAGCCTCCCTCCTTGGTTTACAAGTAAAATTGTATTGTAACCCAGCCATCCTCATTTGCTGGCAAATTTCTAAGGCTGCTTTTCCCCTGAAGCAGCAGGGTTGACAAGTTGAATCAGAAAAGCTTTGCTAATGGGATGCTGTAGAGTATTGCGTGTTTACATTCTCCAGGCCCCATGCCTTGGGGAAAAGTCCGATGTGTGGCCAGAGGTAGGAGAGTAGTTAAGAAGATAAATGACTCAACTCACCATGCAGATGCCATCTACAAAAGTGACAATTTTAGGCAGAGCTCTGATTTTTCTTTTTGTTGACTCTTGGATTTTGGCCTTCATTTCCAGCTGTGGATCTGGCCACCCTGCATATTTTAAGTACAGATCCCACTCCACATTACTAATCCTATAATGCAGCGGGCTTGATTAAAGTAAACAATGTATTAGGGTCACTCTGGGGCAGAATACTACCCTCTGCTAGATGGGCCACTGGTCTGAATAGGTTCAGCTTCTCAAGGGCTTTTTTTTTTTTTTTAACAGCAATACTACAGAATCCGCAGTCAAGCAGTTCATCAGCTGAAGGTCAGTGGGGAAGACCCGTACCCCCACAAGTTCCATGTAGACGTCTCACTCACCAATTTCATCCAAGAATATAGTCACCTGCAGCCTGGGGATCATCTGACTGACATCACCTTAAGGGTGGCAGGTGGGAACTCTCCCTGGCAAATCACTGAACTCCCACAAAAGGCAGCCACTTCGGTAGCACAAGGGAAGGTCTGGGTTGGTGTTGTTCTCAAGGAGCCTGTGTCTGAAGCTACTTTACTAAGGATAGTGCCATTATATCTACTCACAGAAAGAAGTAGCGCCACCTCGAGACATGGACTCCTATTCCAGATGAGGTAGTGCTACAAAGAGAGGGGTTTCTCTATAAGGATTTCCTTCATCAGCAAGAGTCAGCAGTAGAAGTCTCAGGCTTCTAAGAATTCTAGTCTTTGGCCCAGAATGCTCTGCACTGAGACAATATTTCTAGAGCATTGCTCTTTTGGAGTTGTAGTATCTTGTGTGAGGTCTTCTTTTCCTAAATTAAAATTTTTAAAAAATCACGTTTTCCTTGCCCTCCCCCACAAAATAGTAACACTGTTAGTTGTAGAAAACTTAGAATAGTCAAAGAAGCAAGTAGAGAAAGTTTTGATTTACCAATAATCCTCCCACCCAGAGAGAATTCCTGCCAGCACCTAAAACATTTCTTTCTTCCTGTCTGCCCAAAAGATTTCTTGTTTAAAGTGCAGTGATTTTACTAAAGTCTTTTTTTTTTTTTAAGACATAGTCTTGCTCTGTCACCCAGGCTGGAATGCAGTGGTGCCGTCTAAGCTCACTGGAACCTCCACTCCCTGGGTTCAAGCGATTTTCCTGTCCTAGTCTCCCAAGTAGCTGAGACGCCACCACACCTGGCTAATTTTTGTATTTTTAGTAGAGACAGGGTTTCACTGTGTTAGTCAGGCTGGTCTTGAACTCCTAACTTCAGGTGATCTGCCTCCTAAAGTGCTGGGATTACAGGCAGAAGCCACCACCACCATCTTCCAGGCATCTGGTGACTATCTTGAAAGCCAGATCTCCCTGCAAGTCTTTAACTCATTTGAATGGAGATCATTGGCTTGAGGGCAAAGGTGGGGATTAGACCTCAAGCTAAATGCTTTATGTTCTGCCCTCACAAAAAAAAAAAAAAAAAAAAAAAATGTAGGCCGGGTATGGTGGCTCATGCTTGTAATCACAGCACTTTGGGAGACTGAGGCAGGTGGATAGGTTCAGCCCAGGAGTTTGAGACCAACCCAGGTGTTTGGCCGATGTGGCAAAACACCCTCTCTACTTAAAAAAAAAAATTAGCTGGACATGGTGGTGCGCATCTGTAATCCCAGCTACTCACAAGGCTGAGGCAAGAGAATCACTTGAACCCAGGAGGCAGAGGTGGCAGTGAACCGAGATCACGCCACTGCACTCCAGCCTGGGTAACAGAGCAAGACTCCGTCTTAAAAAAAAAAGAGAGAGCTTTTTTGACACTGATACTATCAAATGACTTACAGTTCTGTCAGTCAATATTTTTCCTCCTCTCTTTCTAGGTAGGATTCATGCCAAAAGAGCTTCTGGGGGAAAGCTCATCTTCTATGATCTTCGAGGAGAGGGGGTGAAGTTGCAAGTCATGGCCAATTCCAGGTATCTTGAAATATCCAGTTATAGACCTTTCTTGGTTGGCCTAGAGAACACGGCAATAGGCTGATGTGTTCTTATTGGTAGTTGAAGTTAGAGTAAGAAAGAGTGGGATATGGTTGGGCAAGGCTGAAAAGGAGGTAACGTGACCGTCTAGTCACCTATAAAGTAATGACTGTTCTCAAGTTATGTGACAGTAAAGTAAAAGATAGTCCTTTTTTAATAGTTGCCCCTGAATCTGAGATCGTTCTTGGGCTCACATTAACTAGGTATTAACAGTTAATTGAGGGTTCCAGAGGAAACCAGTGGTCAGTAGTGTTCATTTGAATTGTTACTGAATCACATTTCCTTTCCACTCAGAAATTATAAATCAGAAGAAGAATTTATTCATATTAATAACAAACTGCGTCGGGGAGACATAATTGGAGTTCAGGGGAATCCTGGGAAGACCAAGAAGGGTGAGCTGAGCATCATTCCTTATGAGATCACACTGCTGTCTCCCTGTTTGCATATGTTACCTCATCTTCACTTTGGCCTCAAAGACAAGGTAAGCATTCATGGCCTCCTAGCTGTGGCAAGGAGGTGCCTTCCATTAATTGTTTATCATACCATGGAATCATACGTACCAGTGATTTCTAATTGCTGCTTTTGGTTTAGGAAACAAGGTATCGCCAGAGATACTTGGACTTGATCCTGAATGACTTTGTGAGGCAGAAATTTATCACCCGCTCTAAGATCATCACATATATAAGAAGTTTCATGGATGAGCTGGGATTCCTGGAGGTAAGAAGAGTTCCTTGCCTGACATGGTGAGCTGCCGTATGATGCTTGCCTCCTATTCCCCCTTGCCTTCCTTTTCCAAAGTGTATCCTGTGTCAGGATCCTTCTTGCTTAATGAAACTGTCCCCTTTCTCACCATTGTTTCTGTTCTACCTTGTCCTGATTAGGAAGGCAGGACCTGACCTCCAAGATAATGGACAAGGTATAGGGCCAACCACATGCTAATGATGCCACGTTCAATATGTATTCAAATCATTTTACTTTTTCGTAGCATTAAGAAATATTTTTTTATTATATGAGAAAGACAAACACATGTACCATAAAACAAATTTAAACAATATAAATAGAAGCAAAACTGAAGGTGCCCTTTCCTCCCAACTAACTTCCCTCCCCAAACTTGAGTTTGATATATATCCTTCCATGCCATTTACTGGGCATATATACATACGTACATGTGTGTGCTGCAGATGAAATGCGCAGATGTAAATGTTTTGGAGGGGTTTTATTTTTGGTTTAAATATAAATGAAGTCATACTATATGTATTGTGATGGACCTGCTTTTATCTGTGAACTTAACAAGCTATTCTGGAGCTCTTTGTGTGAGATAGATATTCTTCCTTAATGCTGCATTATTTGTTTCAACAAGCATCTTTATACACATGTTCAAGTGTTTCTGTAGGTTGGGTTTCTAGATGTAGAATAAGTCAGGATATAAGCAGTTAAATTTTTAAACAGTCAGTTGAGATAACTTACTACCTTGGGACCATCCTAAATTTTTAATAAATGCTGCAATTTGAACTCAAGAAAGGCTGTATCCATTTAGATTCTCAGCTCATGAAAGTTCTTGGTCCTATATTAATGGTATTATTAGACATCAGTCACCAACTGCAGAATTCTGATGTGCAGACCCTGACTCAACCAGGGATGAATGAATCCACTCTCACACCATTACAGTGTTTCAAGTGGCCTAGCGATGGCAGTTCACTGCTTTCAGAGGGTGAAATGCAGCCAATGGACCCAGACTCCCTGTTTTTCCACACAGTTATTCCTGACAGAGGTTCTACGTTAACACACTTGTGAACAGTTAACATGGTTAAGAGAATGGTTTTACAACTAATAAAAGCTTTAGGTTCCAGGGCCCAGAGTAAATGCTATTAACAGGTAATTCCCTTTGATCTTCCCCAGAGAGGCCATCCAGCACAAAGTTTACATTAGTAAACAGTAGAGACAGGGATGTGGGATAAACACACTTAACTGGGAAAGCCTCCTCCCTGTCTTCTCCCTAACTTAATGAACCAGCTGGCCACCTTCTGCCTGCTGCAATAAAACCTTTCTGCCTTCCAAAAGGTTTGAGACATATATAACTTCTCCCAATATATCTTCTGTAATATTTGGCCAAACACTCCAAGTGAATTCCAACAGTATTAAGTATTAATAGAAATTGAGACACTGTTGTAGAAAATCATACTATCTGTTCTTTTTTGTCAAGCAATTGCATTAACATTTAGTTTGGGATATAACAGGCTTAGACTATATTACATGCAAATGATGATCTGTCCCCAAGACCTCTTGTTATCTGAGGACTGAATGTTTCTCCTTGTCTTTTTTAGATTGAAACTCCCATGATGAACATTATTCCAGGGGGAGCTGTGGCCAAGCCTTTCATCACTTACCACAATGAGCTGGACATGAACTTATATATGAGAATTGCTCCAGAACTCTACCATAAGGTAGTCAATAATAATACACCTTGTTCCCTTAAAGAAGCAGAAAGCTGGAAAACCATTGGCTAGACAGGTAGAGTCAGAAATACAAGGAACAGAGAGAGTAAAACAGCCAAGAAGGTGTTCTAGTGAGTCAGATGTGTGGATGTGAGTAACACTTCCAGAATTTCTCTACAAGATCGACAGAGTGTTGCAGGGCAAAGGGCAAAGGGATTGTCTTTCCCGTGTATACAGGCACTCCTTACCTACCTTGGTTCCCCTAAAACTTTTAAGATATAGTTTTACTTGGATTAGACTGATTTCAGTTTTTCATAGAAGAAAGAGCCTAATCTCCTGGAAAATTGGAAATAAGTGTCTTCAGGCTGGACAAAGTGGCTCACACCTGTAATCCCAGAACTTTGGGAGGCCAAGGCAGGTGGATCACTTGAGGTCAGGTGTTTGAGACCAGCCTGGCCTAAATGGTGAAACCCCCATCTCTACTAAAAATAAAAAAAATTAACTGGGTGTAGTGGCAGGCACGAGTAATCGCAGCTACTGAGAAGGCTGAGGCAGGAGGATCGCTTGAACCCCAGGAGGCAGAGGTTGCAGTGAGCCAAGATCCTGCCACTGCACTCCAGCCTAGGCAACAGGGAAACTCCATCTCAAAAAACAGGATTTTCAAATCACTATGAAGATGTCTTTTCAGATTCCCAGGTAAATATTGAAGATTATCATTCAGAATTCATAGTTGCAGACAACAGAACCTGTTATAACAAGTTTAAACAAAATAAAAATTTATTCAGCTTTATGGGAAGCTCACAATCTCCAGAACGATCAGAAAATCGGGCTTGGAAACCACATAACTAGGAATTATTCTGGGTCAATCACTTGCCCCCTTCACCAAAATGAATTTTGTGCAATACCACATCTTCTATTAGTAGCTGCCATGTTGAAGTCTCACAAGTGTATCTGACTGCAGCCTAACCCCAAGAGAGGCCGCTTCCTTGGGGAGGTTCAGACTCAATGATGTGGGATGCCCAAGACAAGAAGAGTATCCAGAAGTCCTGGGCAGCCAAAAAAGAGGGATAACTATGCATACTTCAAGGGTCTAAAGAGAGCAGAGTGCTTGGCATTTGACTAGAGACCTGAGAGCATGCCTAACCTGTGAATACCAAGTTACGGCTTCTGGAGACTGAAACTTCTCAGAGCTGTTAATACAAGATTAACTGTCATGACCGTGGCCATGTGTTGTTGTTAGATGCTTGTGGTTGGTGGCATTGACCGGGTTTATGAAATTGGACGCCAGTTCCGGAATGAGGGGATTGATTTGACGCACAATCCTGAGTTCACCACCTGCGAGTTCTACATGGCCTATGCAGATTATCATGATCTCATGGAAATCACGGAGAAAATGGTTTCAGGTGACTCCTGCTCTCTCTCACACTCATTGGGGGTTGGTATGCTGCTTTCAGAGGAGGGCTGCCTAGGTTTCATCCCCGCTAAATAACAGGTTTCTCTCCCAGGGATGGTAAAGCATATTACAGGCAGTTACAAGGTCACCTACCACCCAGATGGCCCAGAGGGCCAGGCCTATGAAATTGACTTCACCCCACCCTTCCGGAAAATCAGCATGGTAGAAGAGCTTGAGAAAGCCCTGGGGATGAAGCTGCCAGAAACTAACCTCTTTGAAACTGAAGGTAAAGTGACAGCACTCACTCCTCCATTGTAAGGCCCTCCTTCCTGTTCACCTCTGAATTTGATTGGGTCAGAGCTAGAATTTCCCACACTGTTCTCTTTATGTTCATTTTTACTTGGCTAGTTTGTGATGTCTCCTGCCCTAACTTGTGCATTTGTGTCCCAGAAACTCGCAAAATTCTTGATGATATTTGTGTGGCAAAAGCTGTTGAATGCCCTCCACCTCGGACCACAGCCAGGCTTCTTGACAAGGTGAGAGTCCCCACGTTTGTTGTCCATGTCCTCATCTGATGCTGAACAGTTCCCTATTCCCTGGGAAAGTGAACCCCACTAAGGAGAGTTCATTTCTGCAGCTTCACAAGAAAACCCTAAAGAGAAAACGAGAGAATTAACGAACTGTCATACTAAGCTCTGTGCCAAATAATTTATGTGTGTGACCCCAGTTAATCCTTTCCAGCCTTTAAAAAGCTATGGGGTAGGCCAGGTGCGGTGGCTCATGCCTGTAATCCTAGCACTTTGGGAGGCCGAGGTGGGTTGATCACGAGGTCAAGAGATTGAGACCATCCTGGCCAACATGGTAAAACCCCGTCTCTGTTAAAATCTAAAAATTAGGTGGGCGTGGTGGCGCGCGTCTGTAGTCCCAGCTACTCAGGAGGCTGATGCAGAAGAATTGCTTGAACCTGGGAGGTGGAGGTTGCAGTGAGCCAAGATTGCACCACTGCACTCCAGCCTGGTGACAGAGCAATACTCCATCTCAAAAAAAAAAAAAAAAGCTATAGGCTAGGCCAGGCATGGTGGCTCACGTCTGTAATACCAGTACTTGGGGAAGCTGAGGTGGGCAATTCACCTGAGTCAGGAGTTCGAGACCAGCCTGGCCAACATGGTGAAACCCCATCGCTACTAAAAATAGAAAAATTACCTGGGTGTGGTGCCCGGTACCTGTAATCCCAGCTATTCAGGAGGCTGAGGCACAAGAAGAGCTGGAACCGGGAGGTGGAGGTTGCTGCGAGCCGAGATCGTGCCCCTGCTCTCTAGCCTGGGTGACAGAGCAAGACTCCGTCTCAAAAATAATAATAATTAATTAAATAAAAGGCAATAGGATAAGCCCATGTGGATGGGAGCTGAGGTCTTCTGTCTAAGCTGGGATGATCAAATACTATTCAAATGGTGATTAACTCTGCTTTGCTTTCTCATTAAGCTTGTAGGGGAGTTCCTGGAAGTGACTTGTATCAATCCTACCTTCATCTGTGATCACCCACAGATAATGAGCCCTTTGGCTAAATGGTAAGATTCCAGTTACCTATTGCTGCATAACAGCCCCAAAACTTAGTGGTATTAAACAACAATTCATTGTCAAGATTTTGTGGGTTGACTGATGGTCCTTCTGCTGGGTGGTGTTGACTAGGATCACCCAAGTGGCTGTTTTTTAACTGGGGATTCTGCCAGGGCACTTTGGTTCTCCTGCATGTAGTCACTCCACATAGGATCTTGTCCTTCAGGGCCTCTTCATGTGGCCTTTCTGACAGCACAGCCTGGGCTTCCTTTCAGCATGGCAGTTGGGCTCTAAGGGGAAGCTTCCAAAAGAATAAACTGCATTGTGCAAATACACATCAAGCGTCTGCTGATACCCCATTGGCCAAACCAAGACATGTTGCCAGCCCAGAGTCCATGTGAAAAAGACTACATGTGGGCATGAATACGAGAGGTGTGGTCCATTGTAACAGTCTGCCACACTGGCTTGTTAGGAAGATCATTAAACCTTCCTGGTCTTTCTCACCCTCCTCACTTTTGTACCAAATGATTTGTTACTAAGAGTACATGCAGACTTCAGACTGCAATCAGTAACACTTTTGAGTCCACTAGAATTCAATTATTGTATTAGATGTTAGATCATTAGACCAACCTGACCAACATGGTGAAACCCTGTGTACTAAAAATACAAAAATTAGCCAGGCAAAGTGGCATACGCCTGTGATCCCAGCTACTCAAGGCTGAGGCAGAAGAAGGACTTGAACCCAGGAGGTAGAGTTTGCAGTGAACTGAGATCACACCACTGCACTCCAGCCTGGGCGACAGCAAGACTCCGTCTCAAAAAAAAAAAATGTTTTAGATCATTAGGGACCTGTATATTCAGCCTCTTCATTGGTCTCCTGTCCATAGGCACCGCTCTAAAGAGGGTCTGACGGAGCGCTTTGAGCTATTTGTCATGAAGAAAGAGATATGTAATGCCTACACTGAGCTGAATGATCCTATGCGGCAGCGGCAGCTTTTTGAAGAACAGGCCAAGGTGAGGAAGGGGACTATGAGCAGAGTCTGTGCCTGCTCACCAGATAATAGCAGCCTTAACCCTGATCTGTTTGTGTACATTCTTGATGACTTCAGAAGTGAAGGACAAAGCCATAGCTTTGCTGGAGGAAGTCAAATTTCAAGATAGAGACTTCACCTGGTATTGACTCTCTGGTTCATAAAGAGGAACTTAGTTATGATTATCCCTATGGGAAGCATGACACTTGCCTTGAAAATACACTTGCCAAACGAGAACGTTATTTTTCTTAGATTGTACATGTGCTGAGGTGGCTTAGGGCTGGGAGGCAGGTAAAGATTAATGGAGAAGACAAAGACCACACAGGCTGCCTGCAGCTGTTGTTGCTACTGAGGGCTGCCTTCAGAAAATGCGAGAAAGACTTTTGGAATTGACACAGAGGCTCCGAGTATTGACCTGTTTGGAGTCCCAGAGTCCCAAGCAGTGGAAGTGTTTTATTTCAGAGAAATTTGTATTTGTTCTGAGGTCGATTTCATCAGTCCTGACCTCCAGGTCTTTGAAAGAAACAGCTGCATCTTCAAGTTACTAGGAAATGAATTCCCAACAAGTCCTGAGTGTCGGGAGCATCCCTGGAATGATGGTACCCCTCCTTTGGAGCCTGTTAACATGTTCACTCACACGCTGAGATATCCTAGAAGAAGGTCACCTTTTGGTTCTCTCCTCTTCTAGGCCAAGGCTGCAGGTGATGATGAGGCCATGTTCATAGATGAAAACTTCTGTACCGCCCTGGAATACGGGCTGCCCCCCACGGCTGGCTGGGGCATGGGCATTGACCGAGTCGCCATGTTTCTCACGGACTCCAACAACATCAAGGTATGTAGCAGCCCTCCACAGCCCACACTGCCCTAAAGAAGCTCATTTTGTTGGAGGCAGGGCATGGTGGCCTGGAGGATAAAATTAGGGAAGGGCTTTGGGCAGGGAAGAGGAGCAGGCAGAGGAGTTATATGCCTCTCACAGGAGGGCCAGAGCCTCTGACCTTAAAGGATTTGGGATTTTTCCTACCAGAGGCAGAAGGAATACTAATTGTTTGCATTTATGGAGGATCCAGGGAAGTCTCCATGCATTATATCAGCTAATTAAGTCAGCCTATGAGGTGTAGAAACTGTGTCCCGTTTTTATAGATGAGTAAATCAAATTTTAATAGAAATGTGTTTATTCATCCTTTTGACATAGTGCCTTAGGCAGTGCTATGCATTTGTTCTTTGTCATCTAACTGGGAGGGTCTGAGTTGAAATAAAAGAACACATGTGTCTTTTCAGCTGGAATATACTCATCTCTGGATTTTGGTGGTAACAATAACAGAAGCCAAAGGAATGGGTAGATAACTGTGAAAAAATGTTCAGCGTGCTTCTTAGCTTCAAGGTACATTTCTGTCTTCCACAGGAAGTACTTCTGTTTCCTGCCATGAAACCCGAAGACAAGAAGGAGAATGTAGCAACCATTGATACGCTGGAAAGTACAACAGTTGGCACTTCTGTCTAGAAAATAATAATTGCAAGTTGTATAACTCAGGCGTCTTTGCATTTCTATAAAAGGTCAAAATCCACAAGGGAATTCTTGTGTGTGGCTTTCCATTTAACTTCTGCAGTTCGGTTCAGCCATCAGAAGAGAAACAAGGAATTAAAAATGTCCTTTTAGTCCTTGTTACCAAATAAACCATTTGTCCTCTCCTCTCTTTACCTTTAGAATGTCACCTTTTTTCCCCAGACTGCTGGCCTACTGAATGTTAAGGATTCTATCATCTTATTCATGTAACAAATTTCTATGAATGTCTGCCCTGTGCCAGGCATTGTTCTAAGGGACTGGGGACACAGCAGTGAACAAAAGCCAAGTTCCTGCTTTCATGGAACTTGTATTCTTTCTTTGGCGTAGAGAGGAGAAGTAGACAAACAGAAAGTAAATACATGTTCTTTCTAGTGGTGGTACATATTAAGAAAAATGGAGCAGGATAAGGGGACAAAGGTGCTATTTTAGAGGAGGAGGGGACAGTGCTACTTTAAATATGGTGGTTAGGAAACCCGCTGCTAGGCATTTCAGTAGAGGTCTGCAGACTGAGCTGGAGGGATCTGTGGGAAAAGGCCATTCAGAGTAAAGGACCACGTTTTTGAGGAATAGCAGAGGGTCTGGTGTGATGGGACAGGGATGAGTGAAGGTCAGTGAGGGGCCAGATCACACAGGTCCCCTGGAAGCGACACTGAAGAGCATGTGTTTTCTGAGGGAGATGAGATACCATGGAAGGGTTTTGAGCAGGGTAGTGTTTTTCTGGGATTATTCTAGTCTCTGGTGGACAAGAGGAAAGAAGGGAGCCCAGCTGAGCAGTCCCCATGGGCTGAGGAGACGGTGGGTGGTAGCAGGGGAAATGGTTACCAGTGATTGGACTTTGCCTATGTTTCTGAGGGCAGAAGAATTGATGATGGAATGTGCGGTGTGAGAAAAGCCAAAAATGATTTCAAGGTTTTGGGCCTGAACAACTGGAAAAAAGTTGCCCTCTGCTGAGATGGGAAGAACAGGAAGTGCAGATTTCGGAGGGAAGGTTGGAAGTTTGGTTTTGGACATGTCAAATTTGACATGCCTGTTAGCCAGATGAAAATAGTGAGCAGAATGTTGAATAATCAATCTGAAGTTTTCTCATTATTTTCAGCTCCATTCAGTAGGGCTAAGAATGTGACAAGAATGTGACTGAGGGTGTGCCGTGAAAGTAGAGCCCCTGTTTCCTGACATACAGAGACAGCTGGGAAGACCTTTTTTCAGGTGACTCAATTGACAGAGGACTTACCTTCTGCACCTCAGCGAAACCTCTGCAAGCATCCCAGTTTGGGAGCTACCAGTCTCATTTCAGAGTAGGTTTCTATTTCTGTAGCTGTTAAGACAAACTAAGCATTCAGAATTACCTAACAGAACTACATCAGGGAGTGCGGAACATATCCACCCTTGCTTGGCATTTAAGCAGTAGATGACCAGGCAGCATTTCAGAAGAAACACTTTCAGATGGCACATCCTCAGAAAGTGAGTGGTAACTAAAATGGGAGATAATCATCTCGCCAAGGAAGGTGGTAGAAAGTCAAGGCCAGGTAAGGGGCTAGGTTTCAGGCAGTACTATCAGTGCAGACCACTGAAAAAGGCTGCAAGGACTGATGTCATGAGTGACGTTACAGAACAGTTAAATGGAAGGCGGTCTGACCTTGAGGCTGGGGATAGAAAGGAACTGAGGCAGTAGTATACAACTTGTATGTGCGGGTTGGCAGGAAAAATGACAGTGTGAAAACTAGAAGGGACAGAAGGATCATAAAGTCTTCATTTCTTCAAACAGCTGCAGGCTCACAATTTGCTAACTGTTCTGCTGGGGTGAGCAGAAACAGGCATGGTCCCAAACTTCAATTTTCTAGACTTGTAAGGAGAATAGATAAGTAATAAATCATTCTCCAAAATTGTATAAAATGGCAGCTCGGGTAAATGGTTTGAAGGAGGTTCATGGGGTATGGAGAAACTCTAATGGCCCTAGTTAGAGATTTCTCTGAGGACATTAAATCTGAAGGGAAGAGGGTTTTGCATGGTATGGCAACAAATGCAAAGGCCCCATGGTATAGAAGCCCAAAGAAATATGATACCAGGTGAGGCAGGAAGGGGCTAGCCATGAGGTCACTTGAGGTCTGGAGTTTGAGACCAGACTGGCCAACATGGTGAAATCCCATCTCTACCAAAAACACAAAAATTAGCTGGGTGTTGTGGCATGCACCTGTAAGCCCAACCTGGGAGGTGGAGGTTATAGTGAGCTGAGATTTCCGCATTGCATTCCAGCATGAACAACAGAGTGAGACTCCATCTCAAAAAAAAAAAAAAAAAAAAAAAAAAAAGTAGTGGGAACTCAAGGTCGTATTATTTTAGAAAGAGGGGGTCAACGGTTTTTTGGTTTGAAAAGAAAAGCCTTGGGGG